>LPNX010300953.1:225387-237390 GCA_001517045.1 Pseudotsuga menziesii | reverse complement strand
TCATATATTTTTATAGCAAAATTATCCTATTGCTATATATTTTCAATCTCTTCTTAGGAAGCAGGTACTAAGCAACTTTGTTGCTTATTCCACTTGTTTAATTATAATTTTTTTCCATTCCATTCTATATAAATTATTCAATATATTATTGTTCTATTTATAAAATCTCAATGAATCCAAAATATCAGAATTCAAAATATTTTATTCTTCGTAAAGAAATGTAGTATTGTATATAAAAATGGCTTTAATACCTCACCATAAATATATATAAACTTGAACTGTAATAGCGTATACGAAAATAACTTTAATACCTCACCGAATATAAGGTTGACTAAGACAATTGTATTCCCTTTTATTTTCAAGTCAAAGATTAAAATACTTTTGATTGATTGAGATTTTATCAATGGATGAGAAACATGTTCAATAACTTATAGAGAATGTGGAGTATGGGAAAGAGAAACTTATAATTAATTAATATATATATATATATATATATATATATATATAATTCAATTGTTTTTTATACGACTGTTATAGGTATTAAATTTGGAGATATCTATATACCGAAGCGGGAATAATTTATTTAGGAAAACTCATACCTGTGTGCATATTGAGTAACTTATGTGGAGTGTGAGAAATATAAACTTATATATATATGCTCATAAAATTTTAATCAATCCATTTTTTTTAATACAATTGTTCTAGTCAACCACCAAATGGGCCCAAACGGGATATAATTGTTCTCGGTATTAGATTTTGGAGATATCCATTTACGGAATCGGGAATAATTTATTGAGGGAAAGTCACATTTGTGAGCCCATTATACATTTTACATATTCTAATAAAATTTAAGTCCATTAAAATATATAATGGTGTGGCCTCATTTTGTTGAAGTATTGATGTTGGAGAGCACTAATGGCCTCATTTTGTTAAGTTGTGATATTTTTCTTTATGGAAAAACATAAAAGGGATATGTCAAAATAACTACAGCTACGCAAGTATGAGTATGTTAATAGGGAGGAGGCCAAGGATCCTCTACCATTTTCTTAAAGGTACCATGCCCTTTTTGTAGAAGGGTATTATAGATATCAAGTTCTATAATCTTATGTAATCAACTTAATTATATATATAAAGGTTGTTGTTTAAGGGTTTGGGGTTGAATAGTGACTTAATCACTATTTTGCTTCTAGTTGTCTAATGCTAGTTTGCAATTTGCAAGATGTGCACGTTCTTTGGGCTAAGTGATTGTTAAACTTTAGTCTCACTTAAGGCATTTTGGTTAGAATTTATAGTGTAATAGGGGATCAAGTTGTTTGGGATCATAATGTATTAAGTGGTGATTATGTTAGGATTTACATGGGTTATTGTCAACCATAATTTATCAGAGGAATAGTGTGTTAAGGGTGATTCTATTAAGGGGCATAGTATTAAGAACGTTAGTGTGGTCATGGTCACAAATTGTTAGGAGGTGATTGCATCGAGGATCATAGTGGTTAGGGGATTATTATTATTTGAAAGCCTCACATGATCCCCCTCTTCCTTGGAATATTCAAATGGAGGACGACTCGACTGTAAGCCACAATAGTAGCTAGCAACGGACTAGCATGATTCATCTGAACTAGAACTCAAGCTAGATTATCATCCAAATACCTTACAACAAACTTCAAAGTGGTTGAGATAATCCAGTGGGCTTATTAGGGTATTATTATTGTCATTATTATTATAAACACTACTAAGTATTTAGTATGTATCATTGATCATCATCATCATTCAGTGTTTATCTCCACATTCCACTCGGGAAAACTAACAGTTCGAAATTGGAGAATGCCTTCACTGGCAGACTTCATGGAATCTTTGACTCAGTGTTGTTCGCAACAATAGATACCATTTCAACTATTAAATGGGAGCCACATTATTCATCACTAAGCTAACCTCTAGGGTTATGATTTTTGCCTATGGGGTTTTTTTCATGGTTATTGTAGTGCTATGTCTTTCCATGTTTTGGTTTTGAATAAATTTGCATCAAAGCCTTGTTTTTTTTGGTTTTATGGATTGCAAAAGAAACCTCTTTTATTTGTTATTTTTGCTTGTTCGCAACCCGCATTCCGTATTCCGCATCGCGGATAGTGGAAGTACGTTTTTTGGAGGTTTTGAAGATTGTTTTTCCGCAATCCATAACCCGCAAATGAGGATTGCAGATATTGAAAATTTCTTTTATTTTTTATTTATGTTTTTTTGCAACCCGCAATGCAATGCGAATGTCAGAAAATCTTATCGTAATAAAATTTCATCTTTTTTCATTTTCACAACCCACAATGCGGATTGTGGAAATTAGAAACTCAATAAATAATAAAATTGCAAAATCGCTCTCCCGCAATTCTGCAACCCATAGTGCGGATTACAGAAGCCAAGAAATCAATTTTTGGTTGCAAATATCATTCCAAAATTTCGCAACCCGCAATACAGATTGTGGATTACGGAAATCAAAATTTAAAAAGTTTGTTAAAGGTTATCTCCACAATTCCATTTCCTGTTGTAATCTCGACCATTGATCTCTTTGAAATCTATAGCTTAGATCTATTTCGTCATTGGACTAGGGTAATTTAAATCATTTGATTTTTATGATCTGTCCATCATTTTAATCTACGATTTTTACCTGCACGAGAGATTTTGCCATGATGTTTTCACCGAGCCCAAGAATCCTCTTGCTTTCAATCTATTTATTGGTAAGTTTTTTTAATCTCTCAATTCTTAGCAGTCTAATTTCATTATTTTTATCTTGGATAAAATTTGATTATTTTGCTCCGAATCCTTACCAGGATCCACCTCCTAACCTGGAACTATGCCAAGGAATACAAGGTCCAAAACTGCTCTCAATGAGCAAAAGAACAAAGACCCTAATGCTTGGATTTTCTCTGACACTAGTGGGTGGGTATCATAAACCTATTACCTAGATTGGTCTCGAATTTACACCATCTTTGATAATGATGACTTCTCTACTATTCTCATGACCAGTCAGCTTAAAGTAACATAGGAAAGTCCCAACTCCACTTCATAGTGGCCAGACCTCCATTCATGCCCTATACAGATCCGATTAAGTGGGTGCTTAACCATGCAAACCCCTAGGACCACTCTTTTGATGATCACGCACAGACCCAATTGGCCTCTTTTTACCGAGAGGTGTTCGCAAGAGCATACGCCCTCAATCCGTAGCAATTGCTTAATAAGCAATTCCTTGAAGCTTCCACGAATCAATACAATTTTGAGGAAATCATAAAATCATGGATGGATAACCCTACATAATTCATCCCCAAGCCTAGAAAATCATATCCTACCTCTTGGTTTAGGGAGTTGTTTTCCCTATTGGCAGCAATGCTCTGCATATTGTACAGGTTGTCGAACTGTACAGTGTTTAAAGTGGACTGGGCACCCCTCGCCCATCATGTTCTTATTACAGGGGAATTCTTCAATTGGGATCAGATTCTATTAGTTGTCTTTAAGGAGGCCATCGAGAAGTAACAGAAAATCCAGCATTAGAAATCCTTCTTTTTATCTGTCGGCCTATGTTATGGACGTATTATGTGCAACATCTCCTTTCCCGGCTATGGGATGGAATTGGACAAGGACTTCACCCCCTGTCCATATCTACTGTTTAGCTCTATGGGAGGATAATTTTGTCCCCCTCATCTATGATATATGCACTCATTTCATTGGGTCTATGTACCAAAAAATATTCAAAAGGGATTCCCCCACATTCTCCTACAAAGCGAAGGAACTGATCTCCACCACGAGGGATTGGTATGTGGGTGAATACTTCACCTACATTACAATTTAGGGAAACATTACTGTTCATTTTATGCCCATATAGTACCAGATAGGATGGTGCTGTAAGAAATCTCTTTTCATACTGTTATTGATGGAGTCTTTCCAAATCTTACAGCAACCAAGAGGAAGGGTTGGCCCAAATTTCCCCTCGGTTTTGGATTCTTGACTATACAGAATTCTACACATGCTTCCATCTACTCTCCAGGCCCTGCTAAGGTTAGTAGAGATAAAGAAAAACTTAGAAAAATGAGCTCAGAAGTGGAAGCATAGGTAGCAGTTTCTTTGCCACAGTCAAAGAAACAAAAGGCTAAGGAAACCCTTCCACAAGTCCAAGTACAAGAAGCAAATCCAGAACCTCCACCAAAGAGGCAAAAGATAGAGCATCTAGTTCTGCAATTTGATCCAATACAATAGGTTCATCCACCACCACCTGCAAACATTGATGTGTAGGAGATCGAAATAAATATTTAGGACTAGATCTCTCCCTCCACTTATTTATGCCCTATCACAGTTCCTACCATTCTCCCACCAATTGTTTCAACAACCCATCCAATTGGGGATCTTTTTGATGCAGTAATTCCTTAACATTCTTTTTTTCTAAGATTAATCTCTCCCATATTCTTACTTCTACTAATGGTACACCTACAGTATCCTTACCTATGCCTATTGCTATTCTTTTATCTACTTGACCCATTTTTTCAGCAGCATTTGAGTTGTCTACTACTTCCACCCAATTGGCATCTTCACAATCCTATCCATCAGTCTCACAACCTGGTAGCTCTTCTATCCCTACCACTTCTCTCAAACCTATCACGTATGTTCCTACTTCCATATTTTCACCCCCCTTCACTTATGAATCCATGCCTTCTACTACTATTCCCTCAGTTAGTATGTCAATCCCTACTCCTGACACTTCCCAACCTTCCCCTATAGTCACAGTCTCTGAAGGATCCATTTCAACAGCTAAGGAAGTGGCAGATTTTGGTGATGATGCAGTCGTCTCATTGGGGGAGTAATTTTGGAGTAGGAAAGAGAAAGTTGTAGTAAAAGAAGGATCCAAAATATCCAGAGAGGGGACCTTTAATCAAGGTTCAGTACCACATCAAATCGTATGGAAGAGAGATTCCAATGATTTTAAGTAGGAGGCCTTAGAGACTGCAGTTTCCATGGGACCTTTGCAGGAGCAAATAATGACTCAGTTTCCTTGCTCGACAGGGAAGTTGAAGAAAAAGAACAAGAACTACAGAGGTCTAAGCAGGATCAAGCACAGGAAAATGTACAACACCAACAGGAATTGCAGGACTTAAAGAATGAGTATGAAGATAATTTGAAGCATCTCCACGACCAAAATGATCTTCTAAGGCAACAGCTTGAAGAAGCACAAGGGTTGAATTATAAACATACTCAAAGGATTGCCACCCTTGAATAACATCTCAAAGAGTTTAATTTATATCTGTTGATTCTTCATTCTCTAAGTTCATAGAGGAGGAATTCAAGAAAGTGGCTTATAAAATTCACGATGACCTTTATCAATGGATGGTTGGTCTCTTTGAAGGACTAAGCGAGATGCAAGAAACATATAATTCCTTCGAACGCCAATCTGACCTCCTCTATGATAACAATCAAAAGAGGAATGATGCAACGAGAGCCTATGATACTCTGGTGGATTGGAAGAAATACATCACAGATAGACCTGACAATCTACCATTCCTAGACAAGATTAAGCTAAAGAGAATCAACATTTCACTAGAAACATGGGAAAATGTTTGTGAACTAGTAGAGTCCATCATTCAAGATGGACAGGTATCCTGTAAAAATAGATGGTTCGCCTTGGAAACTTTGCTAGGTTTTATGGACTGACCACTACTGGATCTGATCGAAGATGATCTGCCTCTGAAGCTCAAACTAGAACAGATTGAGAGGGATTTTGCAAAGGCTAAGGATCATATTCAACAAATTGATCAGCTTCACCTGGTTGAAATCAAGGATTGGATTGAGTCACCTTTGACATTGGAGATGAGGATTGACTTCTTCCTCCGAGAATGAGAAAAGGTTAATAAAAGAGAGATCGAGTCCTTGATTTGCAAGGCTCAACTGCATCTTGAACATGCCCAGTATCATGATATAGAGGATTTATTGGATGTAGTTTCCAAGCAGCACTCTTCCTTGGGAAAATCTTAAAATTGATATGTTGTAACCCCATACTTTGGGAGGATTTTCTTTCTTTGTAATATATTGTAATAATTATTTAAAGAGAAGGGATGTCTTCCAAAAGCGGGGGCTCACGGGTGTAACTCTACAGGACTATAGGAGAAAGAACCATAAAGGACAGACCAGAGATGCTTTGTAATTTTGCAGGATTGTAATTTCTTACATTTTCAATAAAATTTACATTTTTTTTTATGTCATATTTTGGCTATTCATTAAATTTCTTTAGTGAATTCTGGTTATTCTTTTATCTTTCTAAGAAATTGATCATATGTTGCTTATTTATCAAACATGTTAATTACTGTATTGATTTTTCATTACAATGATAATGTGTTGTTTATGCATTAAATAGATTTATTTATTTAATCCATATGCCATTAATTGCAACCATTGAACAGTCACTTCTTCCCATACTGATTTTTGAATTAGTATTACTCTGCTAGAACAATTATATACATAATACTTTTGGATAAAGTAGTACAATTGTAATTGTTTCGGTTTCATTAGAAGTTGGAAAAGAACATGCCTGATTTATATTTCTATATATTGGGTTAACCTTTACTTATCACAAATTATAGATCTAAGTGTTCTATTTAAACTTATCCACAATTACTATCCCAGTTTTCTTAGACAGCCCAGTCCTCAGTTACTGCAAAACCTTTCTAGATATTTCCAGGAGAAAGAGCAAATCCATTTGGATCTGAAAAAACTTATTCCAATGGATGCTGTCACATGCCTATTAGGATATTTAGACACTTAGGAGTTAGTTAATATCAACTTGTGTAATATATACGTTAGGTAAAAGTGTGTTTCTTTAGTATGCATTAGTATGCATTTGTAAATATTCTAATCCAACGGTCATGATATGTTCTAGACATAGAGTGATCTGACGGTTCAACTTCTCTTAGATCATACCTACCATTGATCCATGGCTTGACACCCAATTGGTCTATGATATCTATTTAAAGAGCATAGAGGATCCTTGGTTAGTTGATCGGTTATGAGAAGCTCATGTAACTTTCTTTCTTTTGCATAATAAATTGCTCCAAGTAGTTATTTGGTTGGGGTCGTGGACTGTTTCACTCTCAAAGGTTTTAACCATGTGACAAACATCGGTGTGTTGATCTGTGATATATTTGTGTGAAGCGATTTCTCAAGGTGTTCAGTATTTTGGGAGTACCCTATGTACCCGAACATGGTATCAGAGCTTTTATGGTTTTGATCTAGATCTGGAACCGGTGTTGCTGAAAGTTTGAAAGGGTTTTTGTTTCTAGATTTTTTGTGCATTTTTAGCCTATGGGAGCTATTCCATTGTATTTGCAGCACCGTTTCCATTGGGAAATAGCTTTCGTTTAACCGAAAACCATTTCCGTTTGCTCTAGAAACACCCATTTCGGCAAATCTGAAGGTATAATGTTACAGTGACGGATTTGTTTTTTTTTAATCTCTCATATTTTATCAATTTATTATTAGATCTTTTCTATTTTAGTCTTGGACTGTGCCTTCTCTGACTGCGTATGCTCTTTGCCGTGCACCTTGCGCGATCGCGGTGAATCAGAAACAATAAGGGAAATTTTTTTTTCTTATCTTCTCGTCTACGTATGCTCTTAGTCGTGCACCTTGTGTGATCACGGCAAATCATAAACAACGAGAAAACTTGAAAACGTAGACTTTCTGGGTAAGTTAACCAATATCTAACCCCATTGCGTGGAAAAAGTTTTTATTGTTCTTGTTTTTTGTTTTTTTTGTGATTTGCAGGAAAAGAAAGCAAGCACGGAGAACGAGAGAGAAGAGTAAAAACAAAAAACAAAACCCTTTTCTCTTTCCATTATTTTATGTATCTTTTAAACTTAGCTCACTTGGTCCAAAGTTTCTTTATTACTTAATAGGTCTTGAGTTCAAGTCTTATTAAGCTACTTTTTAGTGCATGCAATTTTTTCAAGTTATTTTATTGTAAAAGTGCATCTCACATAAATAAAATAAAATAAAAGTGAGTCACTTAAGTCTTTTAATTTATTGCCGCACTATTTAAAAGTCACATTATTGTAAAAGTGAACATCACTTATTTTACAAAAGTGATTCACTTCAAAGTAACTTTTATTGTAAAAGTGATTGTCAAAGGTTGATCTTGGGAAGAAGGGGCTTCTTTTTTTTAGTTGGTCAAGTTAATATCTGCCACGTCATTATTGGGGACATCTTCAACATTTTCTTTGATTAAGCATAACTTCATCATCCAGAATCAGTTTTCAGTGTCGTTTTTTTTTAAATAGCATATTTTTTTGAGCTCTTTGCAACTAGATAGTTAGTTTCTATTTTTTCAGCCATTATTTTATATTATGGCTACCCCTTGTGATATTATACTTACAAGTTCTAACTATTTCTCATGGAAATCTTGTATGGAGGATGTTCTACGAAGTAGGGGAATTTTCAGGATAACCTCAGGGAAAGAAACAGAACCCACTGATGATGATAAGAAAATTAAATGGGAAAATAGATTTGATGAAGCTCGTGGATTGATTGGGATGTCAATCTCTACTGATTTGAGATTCCACATATCTGGAATTGATGAACCTGATAAAGCTTGGGAAAAGTTGGAATCTGTGTTTGGTAAACACAATGAAATTCGGGGTCATCAACTTGAAAATGAGTTATTTTCCTTGAATCCAAATGATTTTTCATGGATTCAAGACTATTTATCTAAGTATAAAACTCTTAGACTCTTATGTGCATAATGCAAGATCAAGAAATAAGACAAACAATGTATTTATCATTGCAATTTTTGTGGGAAAGATAATCATGATGAATCTAAGTGTTTCAAAAAGATGGCAGCCTTGGAAGCAATAATGAATAAGCACCACATCAACATAGATTTGTCTTCAGAATCTAACTCTCATGGACATGCACTTTGTGCTTTTGGTTACTCTTATATTGCATCTTCTTCTTCTACTTCAAATGAATGGCTTATTGATTCTAGAGCATCTTATCATATGGCTAAGGATCAAGCCATATTTTCTACTATGCATGAATGTAACACCAAACAAATATTTGTTGGTGATGATAGATCTCTAAGTGTTGTAGGATCTGGAACAGTTCCAGTTGAAAATGGTCATTTCAGTGATGTACTATGTGTTCCAAAAATTTCTTGCAATTTGTTATCAGTCTATCAAATTACTCATTCAGGTGAAGATAAAACTGTGACGTTTACACCTCACCGAGTTGTAATCAAGGATTTTAAAAATCCTCAAAATGTCCTTGCTACTCGAACTGTTGATGATCTTACCAGGTTGTACAAATTTAACAACATTAGGTCATCACTTTTTCCTTCCGTTTTTGTTGCTCATAGTGATAACTTGAGCAAACTTTAGCATGAGCGATTTGGTCACTTAAATTATCGTTCATTGCAACAACTATGTAAAAACAATATGGTGACTAGTATTTCGATGGTATCTTGCAAGGATGGTGTTTGTTCCAGTTGTGTACTCGAAAAACATCATCGAGACAATTTTGACAAATGTGCCTCTTGGCACGCCTCAATTCCTTTAGAGCTTGTGCATAGTGACTTGTGTGGTCCTCTTCCATCTACATCCTTTTTTGGTTTCAAATATTTCTTAACTTTCATTGATGACTATTCTAGATGCACTTGGTTTTACTTCCTAAAACTTAAGAGCGAAATATTTAACATGTTCTTGGCCTACAAGGTCCTTGTTGAAAAACAATCTAGTCATCAAATTATTAAGTTAAGATCTGACAATGGAGGAGAATATGTTAACAACAAGTTCACTACTTTCTGCACTGAACAAGGAATCCAACAACAGCACACCGTTCCATATACACCACAACAAACTGGTGTAGTTGAACGAAAAAACCGCACTTTAAAAGAAATGGCTAATTGTATGATCCGATCTAAGGGACTAAGTCTTCAATATTGGGTTGAGGCCATAAATTGTGCAAATTACATAGTTAATCGCACACCCACTAAAGTTTTACAAGGTGTAACACCGGAATAAGCATGGATTACAATTAAACCAGATGTAAGTCACTTTCGTGTGTTTGGTTGTGAAGCCTGGGCTCACATTCCGAATGAAAAATGGAAAACATTGCAGCCTAAAAGTGAAAAGTGCATTTTTTTGGATATTTTGAAGATGTAAAAGGTTATAGACTTCTTCAACCCCATTCACATGATATAATCATTAGAAGAGACGTTAAATTTGATGAAAATATCTTGGCCTGCGAGCCTAACTTGACGAGTGTGCCATCTTTGGCCCGCGAGCCTGATTCGGTGATTGTGCCTTCTTCTTCTTCTTCCAACTTCCTTGACAGGTTTCCAACTCCAGTTTCTGATGATGACAATGAGGATGAAAATCCACCTCCACCTGCTCATGTTCCTCAAATTGCACCAGCACCAATACTTCCTCGATGGTTCTGTTCAACATGTGAAGCAGCTGGTGATCTTGCCGATGATCCTAGAGATCAACGTCGAACACGTTCTCAGTTTCAGTGAGCCTCTTCTCTTTTGACTCAAGTTTCCAAGAATCATGATCCAGAAACTTTTGCAGAAGCTTCAGGAAATCCAGATTGGGATGCAACTATGGATGAAGAATATCGTTCCTTAATGGCGAACGATACTTGGGATCTTGTTCCTCTTCCAAAAGGAAGAAAACTTGTCAGATGTAAATGGGTCTACAAAACTAAGTAAGCATTCGATGGAAGTGTTGAAAGACTTAAGGCAAGGTTAGTTTCCAAAGGTTTTTCCCAAATTGAAGGGATTGACTACAAAGAAACCTTTGCCCCTGTAGCAAAAATAAACTCCATCCGCCTTGTTCTTTCCCTTGCAGCCTTACATAACTGGGAAGTCCATCAAATGAATCTCAAGTCTGCCTTCTTACATGGTGATTTACATGAGGAAATTTACATGGAACAATCTCCTAGATATGTTCATAATAACTCTAGCCTTGTTTGTCTCCTTAAGAAATCCTTATATGGCCTTAAGCAAGCTCCTAGAGCTTGGTATGCCAAAATGGATAGCTTTCTCCTTGACACTGGTTTTTCTAGATGCCATTCTGACCCCGATGTCTATACCAAGAAAGTAGGAAACCATCTCATCATACTTGTTCTTTATGTTGATGATCTTATCCTTACTGGTAGTGACCCTAAACTTATAACCCATGTGAAATCCAGTCTTAAGAAAATTTTTGAAATGTCAGACTTAGGACATTTGCATTATTTTCTTGGTCTCCAAGTCTTGCAAACCAAAGAAGGAATCTTTCTTTCCCAGTCTAAGTATGCTTGTGACCTTCTTCGTCGCTTCCACATGGAAGATTGTAAACAAACCCCTTCTCCCTTCTAGTCTGGAGTCAAAATTTCTGCCACTTGTACTTCCCTTGAAGTAGATGCCACCTTGTATCATCAACTTGTTGGTAGTCTTTTATACTTGACTCATTCTCATCTTGACCTTTCCTTTGCCGTTGGTCGTGTTGCCCGTTATATGAAAACTTCTCATGAAATTCACTGGAAAGCAGCAAAAAGAATACTTCGATATATTCAAGGTACAATTCAATTTGGGATTCATTACAGTATAGGGGGGAAACCTTTGTTGGTTGGTTTCACTGATTCAAATTGGGTCAGCGATCCTGATGATTGAAAGTCTACTGCAGGTTATGTTTTCAGTCTGGGATCTGGACTTGTCACTTGGGCTTGTAAGAAATAACAAGCTCTTGCTCTTTCTTCAGTAGAAGCTGAATATCGAGCCACAGTTAATGCCAGTCAGAAAGCCTTATGGCTTCGACAGATCCTTTCAAAGTTTGGATTTGAGCAGCAGCAGCCTACTCCACTTTGGTGCGACAATCAAAGTGCCATCAAGCTTGCCAAAGATCCAGTTCTACATCAGCATAGCAAACACATTGAGCTACACATGCACTTCATTAGAAATCTTGTTCATGATAGTGTTATTGAAGTTCTCTATTTCCCTAT
>LPNX010300953.1:99149-225336 GCA_001517045.1 Pseudotsuga menziesii | reverse complement strand
TTCACCAAGTCTCTTACAGAAGCGAAGTTTTCTAAACTTCGGTCTATGTTAGGAGTTCAGGAATGTGTCCTTAAGGGGGGATAGGCTCTAATGCCTCCTACCTTCTCCTAATAGTGTCACTTTTGTAAATCCTTCAATCCTATCCCAAGTTGTTCTTAAGGGGGGATGTTAGGATATTTAGACACTTAGGAGTTAGTTAAGATCAACTTGTGTAATATATCCATTAGGTAAACGTGTGCTTCTTTAGTATGCATTAGTATGCATTTGTAAATATTCTAATCCGACGGTCACGATATGTTCTAGACATAGAGTGATATGACGGTTCAACTCCTCTTAGATCATACCTACCATTGATCCATGGCTTAACACCCAATTGGTCTATGATCTCTATTTAAAGAGCATAGAGGGTCCTTGGCTAGTTGATCGATTATGAGAAGCTCATGTAACTTTCTTTCTTTTGCATAATAAATTGCTCCAATTAGCTATTTGGTTGGGGTCATGGATTGTTTCCCTCTCAAGGGTTTTAACCACGTGACAAACAGTGGTGTGTTGATTTGTGATCTATTTGTGTGAAGCGGTTGCTCAAGGTGTTCGGTCTTTTGGGAGTACCTTGTGTACCCGAACAATGCCCCAATTTGCAAAAACAATTTAATGTTATTGAGGAACATTATGTTATATTTTATGCTAAGTTTGTAATTGATGACCAAGTGGGGTCAAGAATAATTAATGTATTTTCAGAATATTTTATTTATAAATAAATAAATGATTAGACAACAACTTAGGGAAGCTGTTAAAAGAGTGTTAATTGGTCGCTTGGTGGAGAGTATACTGACAAGTGGCAGCATCCTCAAACTACTTCTAACTGTTGCAGGTGGCAACTTCCCTATATTTATGGTCAATATTTTCCAAGAAAGTGGAATTGGCGTAGGTGGCTCATTAAGTAAAAACTGACCCAGAAGACCTAGGCATTATTATAAAATTTCCCATTGAAGACAGTTGAGGATGCTCATTTTCTGGAAAGGTGATCATTCAGTGTGAATGAATTGCACATGAGAAATCCGATGGAGGGGACTGATTGAAGTGAGTTTGAGGGGTTAACTACTGAGAACTGAACTTATGCAGCTATTAGTCTGAAGTTTTTACTGCTGTAAGCAGGTTTGGATTACTGCTTTAATTTGACCAGTCAGGTGACAGAAGGTCTTAAGGATACATCCTTCACCCAATACTCTACTAGGAGGACTAGGAAATAGACTCGGGGGTCCTAAGGAAGTGTAGACTAAGATTTCTCCAGAAGTTGGTTGGGAGGAACAGCCTCCTTAAGCTGTTGTCACCTGATCATTTGATAGATTTTTTTTTTTCTTCAGGTTATTTATAATTTGTTTATTGTTTTTAGCAAATGATCATTAGTTTTCAAAGAAATGCATGTTATTGTTTTGGTTAGGGTTTATATAGAAAAGAATGTTGTGTATTGATAATATTAGTGATTAGTTGATTATGTTTAGAACAGTAGGCATATTAGTAAATGAAAGTAATTAGAAATAAATTACCACACTATATTTTTCCACGCCTTGACTAGGCAATACTCTAGTACAGTGGGTTGATCAAGTAGATGTGAAGATTTGTTTATCAACTTTGAATGAAAAATGTAAATGACTTCTTTTAGAGTTTGTTTGTGAATCATTACAGAAAATAGCAGTACTTGCTCTAGCTACTGGAAGTATCTATATTAACTAATTATCAAGAAAAGAACTGAATATATATATAATCATTTATACTATTCACAGAAGCATTATTAATACTAATAATTATTATAAACATAATAGATAGAGTTATTTAAATAAACATAGGAACAATAAAAAGATATTACTAGGATTTTAACCAAGATAGTAATCCATAGGACTTGTTAATAAATTACTTCTAGTTCACATTTTACTATCTATTCGACAATACAAATACTTAGGGTTTACAAGAGGTAGGTTTAAATCCTTAAAGACAGATTTTTACTCTCTTAACCATGACATAACATTTAGCGACTGTAATTATTTTTTACTGAAAATAATAATAGGAAAACAAAACTAAGAACCATTTCTGTAGAAATCCATATCTTTTCGGAACTGTAGGTTATTTCAAATAATAACAAAATTGAAAGAGAAATAGAGTGTTGTATTCACCTAAGAATACTGTCAAAAATGTAAATAGTAACAAACACTATAAACCCTTTTTAACGAATGTTTTTATTTTAAATTAAATAACACTATATACGAACTAATTGAAACCAAATAGCATAAGCATAATGGCCCATGGCCTCTTATAACCCTGTCAAGGCTTAAAGCCTGTACAAAAAAAAATCATATAGTTTCTTGTAAAAACCAGTAAGACAGTAAACCAAAAATTATATTTTACTAATAAACTTGCCAGTTTACAAGTTTCAACTGAGAGAGCAGTCATCTCTTTTCATTTAAAAACCACTGAAAAACCTTAAGTAACCAGGCAGAGGTCAAGCTGTTTTATCACGACTTAAAGTTGGGTTCTTAAGGTTAAACAAAACAATTATTACATCATCCAAGCCGTAAAGGCCCTGCTTAGTAAAAACCCAAGTCACGGCTGCAAAAGCCTTCCATAACTTGCACATATTACCCTTTAGGGTTTTTCATTACAAAAACAAAACAACACAATGAACAACCTATCAAATAAGACCCAGACCGATTTCATCTCAGCAATAACTATCCTCATGTTTCATTCATCACAATACCAATGCAGGAGAAGACCCTCAGTTCAACCGGGGCTTACCAGGTTGTGTGGCTGTGAATGGAGAGGCGAGCTTGTAGTTAAACCCCAACTTCTAGGAGAGGAACCTACACAGAGAAAACAGTAGTTAGAAACAGTTTTTAAAAATGATTTGTTTAAAAATTAAGATTATTGTAAAACACAATGTGAGACCGGCAGTTACCTGATATTAGTTGGAGAAACTAGAGGTCGCAAGCTGCTGAAACATGGCATATGGAAGGGTAATGCCACGGAAGAGAATAGTGCACTGAATACAACCAAACTCTGAGTCACAATCTGAAGGTAAAGTTGAATCACTCCAACCTTAAACACCGAGAAACCACCTTACGACCTCACTTAAACCGGCTTACGGTGTTTTGTTATGGAAGAAACCTGCAAACATGGAGGTGGTTACAAGGTTTCGATGGCCATGAGCTCGCAGCTCGGCTAAACTAGAAGAAGGACCCTCACTCTACGAAAAGAAATGAATAGGGTTTAGTTTTAAATCAACCATCTTGTGGATAGAACCATCACCACGTGTCCTTCAATATTTATCTCCAACATGGGTAGAAGTCTATAGTCACATTGGTTGCAAACAAATAATTATAATCAAATCTTAAATCCACTATACATTGCAAATCCTATGATTGATAATCTTGTTTAATATTATTGTCTAGATGTCTCGTTTGCCAACTATGGGGTTATGATATAGATTTTTCTTTTAGGGTTTGGTTATGGGTTAATTTATGAAGTTCTTTTATAAATCATGTGAAATTATACATTTGTAAAGGACTCCCTTAATGTTAATCTACAATAAGAATGAGATCCAATGACACCTAGAATTGGGGAACAAAAGGGTAGATGAGACCAAGTATCTATAAGATATCTTAAGGTATGAAAATCAACAAACTTATCTTGAGAGTTTTATAAACAACTTGTAAAAAGGGTATAGTTTATAACTAAAAGATACACTAGGATTGAGTGTATAAGATATAAGTATTAAAAACTCAAAGTAAAGGATTGTAAAGTAATAAGGAAGATTTCTTCAGCTAAAAAGAGATTCATGGTTCTGTTCTTTTATTAAATTGAGTTTTGGGAATGCTAGTAAATACAGTCCTTAGACTATGTTCGGAGTCTCAGTAACAATTCTATCAACTTAGTAAGGAGTCAATAGTTAAAGTAAAAGTAATCTTGTTAGTATTGAGAGAATGTTGTGTATAAAACTATGAAATGAAGATAATTGTGATGGACACCAAACAGTATGGAGTGTATTAAGCATCAAGATATGAACTGGATTTCTTTACATCTAAAACTCTAAAGCACAATCACTATAAACAGGAATACAAGCATTTATTAGAAGTTGAATCAAAATCATCTAGGGTTTTCGGATATCTTTTAACAGTATGTGATCTTGCAGTTTAACCTATGCATAGAGGGTTTGATATAACGTCATTACGGAGTTTTGACAGAAATAGAAATATAGATTAACATTACCTCTTATGGAGACATGCTGCAATTAAAACGCTCTAAGTCTAACATCATAAACATGCTAGAGAAGCATCTTCTTGACTTGAATATAAATATTATTTTTACTGGAATGTATGCTTACCTACTAAACCTGTAAGGAACCATCAGTCCCAGTGTGTTAGCTTAAAGCTAAGTAATCCCCGATCACACATAAGAATCTTTCCCTACTTAACAAAAGAAATCATCAGTATATCTAGCAGCAATAAAATACAAGTTCTTTTTCTAATTCTGGAAGAATTACAACTGCTAAGTCAAAAACAACATTAACTCAGCTATCAAGGATAAGCCTTTAGTTAATACAAAATATTATAAAGATGCAACTCTTTTTTTATCTTATAATTTTTTTTATTATCTGCTAATTGTTGGTGGTACGTTAGCGGCGACATTAGACATTTTATGTCACTTGAAAATTTTTAACTTTTTACGAATTTTTGAGTTATTATAGATGCCTTGTATCCATAGGATTTATTTATATTAAACAACTCATGGATAGAATCATATCTATGTGGGATCAATTTGAAACCTTTCTAGTTGGACTATCTCCTCCTGCTGATTTCCTTGTAGTTTATCCAGCAACCTATATCTCGGGCCATCAACACTCAGGAACAATAAAAATTGGTGCAAATGGGTACCATAAAATCCACTAATGATTAATCCCTTGTTGTAGGCATTTTGAATCAATCCAAAGGAAAGAATAAATACAGATATTCAAAGCAGCAAGAGAAGAAGAATAAGCAAGAGAAGGGCCAAATCTTCAGATGGGGATTCAAATCCTAGCAATGACAAAGAGAAGAAGAAGCAAGAGAAGACAAAATGCACTTATTTTCACAAAAGGTTGGAATCTTGAGAGTGCATGCATGAAGAAAACCATTGACATGATGGTGCAACTCCTTGAGAAGAAAAACATCCCCCTGCAAGAGGGCGCAAGGAAGAAAGAGGGAGGTTCAAACTTAGAATACAAGGATAGATGTTATGCACTGGTTGCTAGATCTTCAGATATTCTTCCTTCATCATAGATTCAGGTGCCTCAAGGCACATGGATTCCATACAAGACTTCTTCTCATCCCTACATATTTACACTGGTTTATCCATCCTCATGGGTAGTGACTCTGAGATCCCATCCAAAGGGATTGGCAAGATAGACCTTGACAATGGGTACTTCAACAATGTGTTGTAAGTTTCTGATCTTGCAACAAACCTACTCTCGGTCTATCTAATGAAACACACAAGTACATCCAAGAGAGTAACATTTACTCAAAATGATGTGGAGATTTCATAAATTTATACAGGCCAAGTTGTTGCAGTGGGTTTTGCTGACCATGATTTGAGGATGTATAAGTTCTCTCACTTCCTTCCTTGATCCCAAGGGAATTTGATCCTCTCACATGCCAATGAGACCAAAAACATATGGCATGAGAGGTTTCAACACCTCAAATATAGGCATATTCAAGCACTAAGCAAAGAAAACATGGTTGAAGGGCTTCCAAGTTTCAAGTTTTCCAAAGGCACATGCAAAGGGTGCGTAGTTGGGAAACATGTTGAGCGAATATATGAGAAGGGAAAGGCAAGGAGGGAAATACAAGTGCTTTATTTTATCGATTTGTATCTGATAGGACCACTTCCCACACCCTCCTATGGAAACTCAATGTATGTTTTGACTTTCATAGATGATTTCTCAATGTATTGTTGGGTGTATTTTCTCAAGCAAAAATATGAAGTTTTTGAGATTTTCAAAGTGTTCAAGGTTTGGTAGACAACTTGAGTGGGAATAAAATCAAGGTCCTTAGGATTGGTAATGTCTAGGAGTATGTCAACAAGAACCTATAACAGCTCTGTGAGGAGAGTGGCATTCATATGCAGCATTATGTGCCCTCTAGACCACAACAAAATGGTGTTGCAAAGCGCAAGAATAGAGCACTGAAGGAGATGGCCACATGCATGATGGAGGATAAGGATTTGTCTCCTCAGCTATTGGATGAAGCCATCAATTGTGCTTCATATTTTTAGAACAAATTTACACACATATAATTGGAAGAGAAAAATTTATTTGAGGCTTGGAGTGGTCACAAGCCCAATGTTTCTCATTTCAGGGTTTTTGGCTCAAATGCTTTGGATAGAATTCCTCCCTAGAAGAGAAAAGACTTGCAACCTCAAAGCAAGGAGTCCATAATGGTTGGATATGCTAAATATGCAAAGGGATTCAATCTCTTTGATCCCTCATATCAGAAAACATTCATTGAAATAAGTGTACAGTTCAAAGAAGAGTCCATGCAGGAGATTGAACTAGTCAAGGGGGGATTCTCACACCCTCCACTTAATGATGATGTAAGTGATGATTATTTCTATTATTTTTATGATTCTGATATTGAGGATGAATATTATTACATGCATGCATATCATGAATCACCCATAAGGCGAAAGTGGGTTGATAAAACCATTCAAGCAGCTCGTGATCTTGCTGGAGATCCACTAGACTTTAGGAAGACTAGATCTCAATTTCACAATGATTTACCCACTTGTGATTCTAATATTACAAAGAGGTGATTTTTTATGGTTGGATATTACCCTCAGTCATGTGAGGAAGCATCACATGACCCAATATGGTAAAAAACTATGCAATAAGAGTTTAAGTCTTTGCAAGAAAATGAAACTTGGGAGTTGGTTCCTCTGCCTTCCAAGATGAGACTAGTGCAATGTAAGTGGGTCTATAGGAACAAAGTGGATGTTGATGGTTCTGATACCAAGTACAAGTCCATATTAGTTTCCAAAGGCTTCTCTCAATTCCAAGGAGTGGACTATATAGATACATTTGCACCAGTTGCAAAAATGGACTCTATCAGGCTAGTTTTGGCTATTGTTGCATCTAAGCGATGGGAGGTGCACCACATGGATGTGAAGAGTGATTTTATTCATGGTGAAATTCATGAGGATATTTATATGCAGCATCCTAAAGGTTTCATTCATGATCCTTCACTTTTTTTCAGGTTGAATAAGTCTCTATATGGCCTCAATCAAGATCTAGGGCTTGGTATGCCAAGATGGATAACTTTCTTCTATCACTAGGCTTTGAAAGATGCAAATTTGATCCTAATGTATATTTACAATATTTAGGTGATTCGTTGTATGTCATATTATTGTATGTTGATGATATTTTGATTACTGTAAGTTGCATTGCGGTTATAGGTTCAATTAATTCTTCATTATATAGTGCATTTTCAATGACTAACCTTGGATTGTTGAAACAATTTGATGGCTTGGAGATTGAGCAATCTAATGCAAGTATCAAGGTCATCCAATCAAAGTATGTCATAGACTTGTTATTTAATTTCAAAATGGATTAATGTGGTGCATCCAAGTGTCCCTTCCTTTCGTGAGTGAAGCTATGTGATTTTGGTTCATCTCTAGTGGTGGATAGCTCGTTGTATAGGCAACTAGTTGGGAGTTTGTTGTATCTCACACACTCTAAACCTAATTTGTCTTATGTAGTAGATTTTGTTGCAAGGTATATATAGGATCTTCATGAGATCTTTATGAGATCCATTGTAAGGATTCTAAGAGGATCTTGAATTATGTGCAAGGAACCAAACACTTCGGGATACACTATGTTGCAAGTTCTCCACTAGAACTAGTTGGATTTACTGATTCTTATTGGGCTAGAGATTATATTGACACAAATTCCACTTCAGGTTATGTATTCATGCTTTCACATGGTCCCATATTTCACATGGTCCCATATTCTGGTCAAGTAAGAAAAAACACATTATATCCCCTTCATTAGTTGAGGCCGAGTACATAGGAACAATGAATGCAGCGACACAATGTGTGTGGTTGCAAGGCATTCTTGGAGAAATTGGTTTTTCATTTGATTCACCCATTTTCATTTGGTGTGACAATCAAAGTACAATCAATATTTCCACAGGTCCATTACAGAGATAGATGACCAAGCACATTGGGATACACATGCACTACCTACGTATCTTAGTGCATGATCAAGTGATATCATTGTAGTATTTCCCATCTGCAAATCAAAATGCTGACATATTCACCAAGAGATTCATAGAGAAGACATTTACCTATCTGAGGTCACTCCTTGGAGTGGGTAACACATGGTGATGACTGATATTCACTTTCATATTTTGCTCCATGCCCATTTTAGAGGGGAGGTTTTCTTCCCATGAGGTTTTCCTCCTTACCTTGGTTATATGGACAAATAATTTTTTGTAAGAGGTGAATTGAGCCTTAGTTTCCAAGGCCTCAATTTTTGATGTGGTTACACTAATTCAGGATTAAGTGGGGGTGTTAGAACATCATACCACCTAGTACCATGGTCACATAAACCTTCGTTATGTTGGTATAGCAAGGTATTTAGGGGTTTTAGATTCATTAATGCACCCAAGCACACATATTTCATCATTCAAGAGACACATGCACCCTCATTTATGATATTTTAGTCCTTGGTGTGATCCCACTCCTTAAAACATGGAACTGGTTTGAACAGAGGCACACATGCATTGTATTTGAGTGGTTTTTTCTCTTTTGGGCCATTTATTTCTGCCTAGAGCCACTCCCACTCACCCATGCACTCCAACATACCTATCCTACCCTTATTTATGTCCTAGTATGCTTTACCCATGTTCACATGGTAATTCTTGACCATTTGAGGTGGTTTGGGAGCTCATTGGTCCACCTAGGGGGGTTTGAGGTTGAATCTAAGCCTTCCACATGTACGCCTCCAATTTGCCTCCAAATGCTAAATATTTTTACCTATTGTATTATAATGATTTTCAGACATATTTACATGTTGGACAATAATAGAAACTTCAATTATTGGAATTGTTTCGATGTGTTAATTTTTCTCTATTCACTATTTTTCTGCATAGTTTGTGAAATTCTTGACTTGTGAGGATTCCCATATCTCCTAGATATTGTTTTGAATCATATTTTCACATGGTATCAAAGATATTTGGAGCTGTAAGTTGAAATCAGAGAGTTTGAGTTGCAATCTAGGGCCTCCTCTAGAAAAAATAGAGTGTTTGCATTGCAGGTAGTTTTAGTGTCTTTGTCACTTGGTGTGCAAGCAGAAATGGAGCAGAGTCATGTATTTCTTACCTCATTCAATTATTTTTAATTGAAGGCTAAAATGGTGATATAGATGAGGTCAAAAGTCCTCTACAGAGTAACCATGGGGACTGAGAACGAGCCCAACTCTATTGTGGAAAAATCGAAGTACTTCAATAGGTTGGATGAGGCATTTGAGATGGCTTGTCTCAGTATTTCGAGGGATGTTCTCTTACATGTAGGAATTCTTACTCCACCCGATGAATTCAATTTGAATCTTGAGTCACTATTTTGGAAAAATGATTAGATGAGAGGAAACCAACTCGAAAATGAGTTGATCACATTGAGCCCAACTCACTTCAAGACGATCCAGGATTTCTTCACAAAATTCAAATCCTTGGTACTCCAGCTGAAACAGTGTGGCATAGATAAGAAAGAGGAGAAGTTGATCATGTCCATTTTTTTGAAGCCAGGCCCTGAGTATTCAGTGTTTGTCTCCATATTCCACTCAGGAAAGCTGACAGTTTGAAATGGGAGAATGCCTTCACTGATAGACTTCATGGAGTATTTGACTTGGGAACAAGAAAAATTGGTGCAAATTGGTACCATCAAATACACTAAGAATCAATCCCTTTCTGTAGGTGTTTCGAATAAAACCAAAAACAATAAGAAATCCAAAGATATGAAGAAGCAAGATAAGAAGAAGCAGGAGAAGCCCAAATATTCAGATGGCGGTTTGAATCCTAGCAAGGACAAAGAGAAGAGGAAGCAAGAGAAGAAAAATTGTGATTGTCACAAAGGTTGGAATATAGAGAGTGCATGCATGAAGAAAACCATTGACATGATGGATAAACTCCTTGATAAAAATAAAATCCACCTTCCAGAAGGCACAAGGAAGAAAGAGGGAGGTTCAAGCTTAGAAAACAAGGATAGATGGCATGCATTGGTTGTTGGATCTCCATGCTCTTATTCCTTCATTATAGATTCAGGTGCCTCAAGGCACATGGCTTCCATACAAGGCTCCTTCTCATCCCTACATCCTTACAATGGTCCATCCATTCTCATGCATGATGACTCTGAGATCCCAGCCGAAGGATTGACAGGATCGACCTTGACAATGGGTACTTCAATAACATGTTGTATGTGTTTGATCTTGCAGAAAACCTACTCTTTGTCTATAAAATGACACATACAGGTAAAACTAAGAGAGTAACGTTTACTCAAAATTATGTGGAGATTTCATAATTTTCTACAGGCCAAGTTGTTGTTGTGGGTTTTGTTGACCATGATTCGAGGATGTATAAGTTCTCTCACTTCCTTCCATACTCCCAAGGGAATATTCTCCTATCACATGCCAATGAGACCAGAAAACTATGGCATGACAGGTTTGGACACCTTAACTATAGGTATATTCAATCACTAAGCAAAGAAAACATGGCTAAAGGGCTTCCAAGTGTCAAGTTTTCCAAAGGCACATGCAAAGGGTGCATAGTTGGGAAACATGTTGAGCGCAAATATGACAAGGAAAAGGTAAGGAGGGAAATACAAGTGCTTTATTTTATCCATTCATATATTATAGGACCACTTCCCACACCCTCCTATGTAAACTCAAGGTATTTTTTGACTTTCATAGATGATTTCTCAAGGTACTATTGGGGGTATTTTCTCAAGCAAAAATATGAAGATTTTGATATTTTCAAAGTGTTCAAGGATTTGGTAGAAAACTTAAGTGGGAAAAAAATAAGGTACTTAGGAATTAAAATATAAAGGAGCATGTCAACAAGAAGCTACAACAACGTGAGGAGAGTGGCATTTAGATGCAGCATTATGTGCCCTCTAGACCACACCAAAATGGTGTTATAGGGCACAAGAATAGAGCACTGAAGGAGATGGCCACATGCATGTTGGAGATTAAGGATTTTTATCCTAAGATATGGGATGAAGATATAAATTGTGTTGCATATGTTTAGAACAGAGTTCCACATAAAGCATTGGAAGATAAAACTACATTTGAGGCTTGGAGTGGTCACAATCCCAATGTTTCTCATTTGAGGGTTTTTGATGGCTCAAAGGCTTGGGATAGAATTCCTCCCGAGAAGAGAAAATACTTGCAACCTCAAATAAAGGAGTCCATAATGGTTGGAAATAATGAATATGAAAATGGTTACAAGCTCTTTTATCCATCATCTCAAAAATAATTCATTGAAAGAAGTGTACAATTCGAAGAAAGGTCCATGCAGGAGATCAAACTAATTAGGGGGGAATGCTCACACCCTCCACTCAATGATGATGTAAGTGATGACTCTTCTATGATTTTTATTATTATGATATTTAGGATGAAAATTATTACATGCATGCATATCATGAATCACCCATAAGGCCAAAGTGGGCTGAGAAAACCATTCAAGCAGCCGGTGATCTTATTGGAGACCCACTAGACTCTAGGAAGACTATATCTCAATTTCACAATGCTTTCTATGCTTGTGATTTGAATATTCCATAGAGGTACTTTATGATGGTTGGATCTAATCCTCATTCGTATGAGGAAGCATCACATAACCCAATATGGTAAACAAGCATGCAAGAAGAGTTCAAGTCTTTACAGTACAATGAAACTTGGGAGTTGGTTCCTCTACCTTCCAAGGGGAAACTAGTGCAATGTAAGTGGTTCTATAGGAATAAAGTTGATATTGATGGTTATGATATCAAGTAAAATGCTATTTTTTTTCCAAAGGCTTATCTCAATTCCAAGGAGTGGACTATACAGAGACATTTTCATCGGTTGCAAAGATGGACTCTATAAGGCTAGTTTTGGCCATTATTGCATCTAAGCGATGGGAGGTGCACCACATGGATGTGAAAAGTGATTTTATTCATGGTGACCTTCATGAGGATATTTATATTCAAAAGCTTAAATTTTTCATTCATGATCCTTCACTTGTTTGCAGGTTGAAGAAGTCTCTCTATGGCCTCAAGCAAGCCCCCAAGGCTTGGTATGCCATGATGGACAACTTTCTTCTATCACTAGGATTTGAAAGATGTAAATATGATCCTAATGTATATTTGCAGAATTTAGGTGATCCATTGCAGGTCATAGTACTATATTCCGATGACCTTTTGATCATTGGAAGTTGTATTGCTGATATAGGTTCAATTAAGTCTGCATTTCATAGTGCGTTTTCAATGACTGACCTTGGATTGTTGAAACAATTTCTTGGATTGGAGATTGAGAATTCTAATGCAAGTATCAAGGTAATCCAATAAAAGTATGTTGCATACCATTTATTGAAGTTAAAAATGGTTTAATGTAAGGAATCCAAGTGTCCCTTCCTTTCAAGAGTGAAACTAGGTGATTTTGGTTCATCTCCATTGGTGGATAGCTCGTTGTATATTCAGCTAGTTGGGAGCTTGTTGTATCTCACTCACTCTTGAATTGATTTGTATTATGTAGTAGCTGTTGTTGAAAGGTATATGCAAGAGCCTTATGAGATCCATTGGAATTATGCTAAGAGGATATTGCATTATGTGAAAGGAACCAAACACTTTGTGATACATTATGTTGCTGGTTCTCCACTAGAACTAGTTGGCTTTACAGATTCTAATTGGGATGGAAATTTTGTTGACAGAAAGTACACTTCATGTTATGTATTCAAGCTTGCAAATGGTCCCATATTCTATTCAAGTAAGAAAAAACATACTATATCCCTTTCATCAGTTGAGTCTGAGTACACATGAACAATGAATGCAACTACACAATGTTTGTAGTTTCAAGGCATTCTTGGAGAACTTGGTTTCGCATTTGATTCACCCACTGTCATTTGGTCACCATTTTTTGAGACAATCAAAGTGAAATCAATATTTCCACCGATACAGTACAGATACAGAGGACCAAAAACATTGAGATACACACGCACTACATCCAGAGCTTGGTGCATGAGCAGGTGATATCATTATAGTATTGCCCATCTGCAAAGAAAACTTCTGACATCTTCACCAAGAGATTCATAGATAATACATTCACCTATATGAGGTCACTCCTTGGAGTGGGTGACACATGGTGATGACTAATATTCACTTTCATATTTTGCTCCATGTCCATTTTATAGGGGAGGTTTTGTTCCCATGAGGTTTTCCTCCTTACCTTGGTTATATGGAAAAATAAATTTTTGTAAGAGTTGACTTGAGCCTTGGTTTCCAAGGCCTCAATTTTTGAAGTGGTTACACTAATTCAAGATTAAGGGGGGGTGTTAGAGCTTCATACCACCTAGTACCATGGTCATGTAAACCTTGGTTATGTTGGTCTCGCAAGGTATTTGGGGGTTTTGGACTCATTAATGCACCCAAGTGCCCATATTTGATCATTCAAGAGAAACATGTACCCTCATTTATGAAATTTTAGTCCTTATTGTGCTCCCACTCCTTAAAATAGGGAATGAATTTGACCAAAGGAACCCATGCAATGTATTTGAGTGTTTTTTGCTCTTTTGGAACATTTATTGCTTCCTAGAGCCACTCCCACTCACCCATGCACTCCAACACATCTATCCTACCCTTTTTTATTTCCTAGCATGCTTCACCCATGTTCACATGGTCATTCGTGACCATTTGAGGTGGTTTGGGAGCTCATTGGTCCACCTAGGGGAGTTTGAGGTCGAATCTAATCCTACCACATGTATGCCTCCAATTTTCCTCCAAAGGACAAAAATTTTCACCTATTGTATTATAATTATTATCCATATATATTTACATGTTGGACAATAACATAAACTTCAGTTATTGGCACTATTCATATGTGTTAATTTTGCTCTTTTCACTGTTTTTCTGCATAGTTTGTGAAATTATTGAGTTGTGAGGATTACCTTAGATCCTATATCTTGATATGAACCATAATTTCACATGGTATCAGAGATATTTGGAGTTGTAATTTGAATTTAGAGAGTTTGAGTTGCAATCTAGGGCATCCTCCAAAAAAAATAGAGTGTTTGCATTGCAGGTAATTCTAGTGTCTTTATCACTTAGTGCACGAGTATAAATGGAGAAGAGTCATGTATTGCTTAACCCATTCAATAATTTTGAATGGAAGGTTGAAATGATGATCTATATGAGGTCGAAATTCCTCTACAGAGTAACCATGGGGACTAAGAACAATCCCAATTCCGGTGTGGAAAATCAAAGCACTTCAACACGTTGGATGAGGCATTCATGATGCTTAGTCTCAATGTTTCAAGGGAGTTTCTCTTCCATGTAGATATTGTTACTACACCAAATGAATTATGATTGAAGCTCGAGTCACTATTTGGGAAGACTTATGAGATGAGCTTGGACACCAACTCAAAAATGAGTTGATCACATTGAGCCCAAATCACTTGGAGACGATCCAGGATCTCTTCACAAAATTAAAATCCTTGGTACTTCAATTGAAATAGTGTGGAATCGAGAAGAAAGAGGAGCATCTGATCTTGTCCATTCTTTCGAAGCTAGGACCTGAGTATTGTTGGTGAAAATATATGTTATCTAATTCAACACTTAATTGTCAACCCGGGAAGGTAGCTTGTGAGATGCAAACACTATATGCGGAGAACTGAAGGCTTAAACTACCCTAGCCTAATTGCAATAAAAGAAACTACTATTCTAGGAAAGCAATGCTTGGCCTAAAAACAACTAACTAACGAAATAAAAACCACTTTAAGCAAACTATGAATATATTCTATGAATTGAAAATCTATTTTATTTGTGCGGGATGAAAGATCTATCTAAGAATTCAATTGCAGTTGAATACTAAGGATCTAAGCTATGTAACTTGTAAACTAATTACTTTGAATCATAAAACTATGCTATTTATATGCAAGCAAACTAACTACTTTAAATTATGTAATTTAATCTGATTAATTAACTACAAATTCACAAGAGAAAAGAAAAAACGCTATTCTAAAGACCAAGCATAAATAAATGCATTGCAAAACAATAGACTAATCAAAGCAAACTAAACTTGGAGTTCAAGAAGGCCTAAGCAAACCTAAGCATATTCAAATGGCTGGAAATGAACTTGGTTTGTAAAACAAAAACAGAATATTTGTTACTCTACCTCAAAAGGAAATCAAACTATGAACTAAATCATTCTAGGTAATTACAAGAAAGCAACATAATTAAACTATTCTTCAAAAATCAAGTCTACGATGGATTAAAGATGGAATCAACAAGTTTTAGAACAATAACAAACTATGAAATCAGATATAAAGTATTAACTACATATCAAAGTACAACTAGAAAGGAAAATTAAGGCAAGCTAAAAGATGAGGGATAACTAAAAAATGAATATGAAGCTTAAGCCAAACATTATGCCATTCAAAACAAGGTTCTAACTACATATACAAATGCTAGTTAACTACAGGACATAACACAATTCAAAAACTAAGAAAACCAAACTTTAAACAAGCATAAAACAAAATGAGAAATATTAAAGGCTGAATCAAGGTATGAATGACAGTATGAACAGAGAGCCCGAATGGAGAAAAATAGTGTAAATTACGGAAACAAACAGACCAAATGATCTTGACGCCAGCTGGTTGATGCATATGACCCTACAGTGCAAGAAAAGCAATAAATAGACTGTTAAAAAGATAAAATAACAAAAATCCATCTATACTAATCATTATCTAAGGAAACGAACTATGTATATTGTATGACAAGACAAGTCTTAAATATAAATGGCTCTAATCTATAGCCACAAGAAAAATTAACAGAACTAATTCTGATTACAAACCGAACTTGAAATACTGAACTAATTAAATTCTATCTAATTGAAATGGAAAAGCAAAAAGGCAAGCTGAAAGAAACTATGCATGACCGGTCATTTAAATTCTGGAAATGTAAATTACATATTAACAGCAGAAATTGCAATTTATGAACAGTTAACCATCACCTACAGGAAAACAAAATTATACACACTGGAAATCACAATTATTTATCTGCAAATGAAGAAAAATAACGAAATATACACAATGAAAAACCTCTAGTTGTTGAGGGGCCCTTCTCAACAATCAGGGGTTGTGTCTAACTCAGACCAGTCACCAATAGAGCACAAAAATACTCATCAACAGCTGAAACAGACACTTTTTATTAAGTTGAAGCAAAGTTTACAAAGAGTTGTTCTACCTCTTTCTTCAAAACCAAAGAGGCATTTATATAATGATTACAAGGGAGAGTAGGTCGACCACCCCTCTCTAAAAATAGAGGGTCTTCAATGTTGAGAAATGACTCCATTAAAACAGGAACGAACTCAGAAAAACGACCAATCACGTTTTGGCATTTTATGGGCAAATCTGTTTCATGGAACCACACATTTCTCCCAAACAGATTTGAATTTTCACAAAATTCCTCGCTAGGACCTAAATGGGCCTATTCCGCATAAAACCCATGTGCTGGAATTTTTAGTTTCTCCTTTTTTTCCTGCAAATATAGCCCGAAATTTTGTTTCTCTTAAAAACACGTTGTCCAAATGGGCTTCCGGATGAGCGTTCGAAATACCTGTAACAGAAATTAGTTCACAAATCCAGATTCTGAGCAGAATTTCAGCTGGTTTGTTGGCCACATTGATGGTTGGGTGCTGGGTTGTTGAACTTTATGTTGGATTCATGTCGTGCCTCCTTCACATGATTCTTAAATCCGTTTGGCATGAGTTAACTCATGACGTGCACATAAAAACAATCCGTTACATTGAATCAAACTTAAAACAAATTAAATCCAAACTCCACATGTAATTTAATTAAGTTAATGTTTGATGTGGAATAAAGCGATTATGAGGTGGCTCAATATTCTAAGTTAAAATATTTTGCCATTTCATAATTTTCACATTTTTTAAATTAATCTGTAACATATCAATTCACGTTGTTTATATTATTAAATTTCCATAATTTATCTTCCATGTTTACTTTGTCATTATTCACATTAATTCTATTCATGAGTGTTTCCTTTGGATTTAAAATACTTATTTTTAATTAAAAGTTAAAAATATTTACTTTAATATTTTGTCTTTTTAGCAAGGCTTTTGGTAACTCGTGTTTTTTATTTGCATAAGCGGATCAGTAGGATTAACGAGAATCGAAAGACACGGGTAAGCCAAACCAGTAAACTAACATGCAATCAAATCTAGTTCAGAACTCAGGATCGAATGAAAGGTCAGATGGAGTACCGAAATATTTATCATTTGCAAAATACTACATTTAATACATAAAAATAACATATTTGTCTTATTTTACATTTATGAGATTTTAATTAATAAAAAAAAGTAAAAGAAAACATTATTGAACATAGATGTATTAAATTATGGTAAATAGGTCGAAAATTAATGTAAATAAAATCATTATAAAAGAAAATTATGGATCCCAACAAGTATTCAATGTTTGTATCCACATTCCACTCAGGCAAGCTGACAATCCGAAATTGGAGAATGACTTCACTGACAGACTTCATGGAGTGTTTGACTCAGGAACAAGACAAATTGGTGTAATGGGTGCCATAAAATCCACTAAGGATCAAGCCCTTGTTGCAAGTGTTTCGAATAAATCCAAATTCAAGAATAAAGCCAAATATTTGAAACAACAAGAGAAGAAGAAGCAAGAGAATCCCAAATCTTGAGAAATTGGGGGTTCGAATCTTAGCAAGGAAAAAGAGAATAATAAGAAAGAGAAGAAAATTTTCACCTATTGTCACAAAGGTTGGAATCTAGAGAGTGCATGCATGAATAAAATCACCGACATGATGGTGCAACTCCTTGAGAAGAACAACATCCCCTTGCCAGAGGGCGCAAGGAAAAGAGAGGGACGTTCAAGCTCAGAAAACAAGGATATATTCCATGCACTGGTTGTTGGATCTTTAGGCTCTTCTTCCTTCATCATATATTCAGGTGCCTCAATGCACATGGCTTCCATATAAGACTCCTTCTCGACCCTACATCCTTATAATGGTCCATCCATTCTCATGGGTGATGACTCTGAGATCACAGCACAAAGGGATTGGCAGGCTCGACCTTGACAAGGGGTACATCAACAATGTTTTGCATGTGCCTGATCTTATAGAAAACCTACTCTTTGTATGTCAAATGACGCTCACCGGTAAAACCAAGAGAGTAATATTTACTCAAAATTATGTGAATATTTCAGAAGTTTTGACAAGCCAAGTTGTTGCAGTGGGTTTTGATGACCATTATTCGAGGATGTATAATTTCTCTCACTTCCTTCCTTACTCCCAAGGGAATGTGCACCTGTCACATACCAATGAGACCATAAAACTATGGAATGAGAGGCTTGGACACCTCAACTATAGGTATATTCAAGAACTAAGCAAAGAAAACATGCTTGAATGGCTTCCAAGTATCAATTTTTCCAAAGGCACATGCAAAGGGTGCATAGTTGGGAAACATGTTGAGTGAAAATATGACAAGGGAAAGGTAAGGAGGGAAATCCAAGTGCTTGATTTTATCCATTCATATATTATAGGACCACTTCCCACACCCTTTTATGGAAACTCAGGGTATGTTTTTTTTTTAATAGATAATTTCTCAAGGTACCGTTTGGTGTATTTTCTCAAGCAAAAATATGAAATTTTTGATATTTTCAAAGTGTTCAAGGATTTGGTAGAAAAATTGAGTTGGAATAAAATCAAGGTCCTTAGGACTGGTAATGGAAAGGATTATGTCAACAAGAACCTACAACATCTCTGTGAAAAGAGTGGCATTCAGATGCAACATTATGTTGCCTTTACACCACAACAAAATAGTGTTGTAGAGCGCAAGAATAGAGCACTAAAGGAGATGGCCACATGCATGATGGAGGTTAAGGATTTGTATCCTAATCTATGGGATGAATCCAACAATTGTGATGCATATGTTCATAACAAATTTCCACACAAATCATTGGAAGAGAAAACTCCATTTGAGGCTTGGAGTGGTCAAAATCCCATTGTTTCTCATTTCAGGGTTTTTGGCTCAAAGGCTTGGGCCAAAATTCCTCCCGAGAAGAGAAAAGCCTTGAAACATCAAAGGAAGGAGTACATAATTGTTGGATATGCTGAATATGCAAAGGTCTACAAGCTCTTTGATTCCTCATCTCATAAAAAATTCATTGAAAGAAGTGTACAATTCGAAGAAGAGTCCATGCATGAGATCAAACTAGTCAAGGGGGAATCCAAGTGCTTGATTTTATCCATTCATATATTATAGGATCACTTCCCACACCCTCCTATGGAAACTCAAGGTATTTTTTGAATTTCATAGATAATTTCTCAAGGTACTGCTGGGTGTATTTTCTCAAGAAAAAATATGAAGTTTTTGATATTTTCAAAGAGTTCAAGGCCTTGGTAGAAAAATTGAGTTGGAATAAACTCAAGGTCCTTAGGACTGATAATGGAAATGATTATGTCAAAAATAATCTACAACATCTCTGTGAGGAGAGTGGCATTCAAATGCATCATTATTTTCCCTCTACACCACAACAAAATAGTGTTGTAGAGTGCAAGAATAGAGCATTGCAAGAGATGGCCACATGCATGATGGAAGTTAAGGATTTGTCTCCTAAGCTATGGGATGAATCCAAAAATTGTGATGCATATGTTCAGAAAAATTTTCCACACAAATAATTGGAAGAGAAAACTCCATTTGAGGCTTGGAGTAGTCAAAATCCCATTGTTTCTCATTTCAGGTTTTTGGCTCAAAGGCTTGGGCTAGAACTCCTCCCGAGAAGAGAAAAGACTTGAAACCTAAAAGGAAGGAGTAGATAATGGTTGTATATGCTGAATATGCAAATTTCTACAATATATTTGATCCCTCATCTCATAAAAAATTCATTGAACGAAGTGTACAATTCGAAGAAGAGTCCATGGATGAGATCAAACTAGTCAAGGGGAAATGCTCACACCCTCCACTCAATAATGATGCAAGTGATAATTATTTCTATGATTTTTCTGATTTTGATATTGATGATGAATATTATAACATGCATGCAGATCATGAATCACCCATAAGGCCAATGTGGGATGAGAAAACCATTCAAGCAACTATTGATCTTGTTAGAGATCCACTATACTCCAGGAAGACTAGATATCAATTTAACAATGCTTTCTCAACTTGTGATTCAAACCTTCTAGAGAGGTTCTTTATCATGGTTTGATATGATCCTCATTCATATGAGGAAGCATCACATGACCCAGCATGGAAAATTTAATGTTCTAATGTAATAACCCAAAAATTCACAAAAATTTAAAAATTTTCATGTAACATAAAATGTCAAGGTTGTCATTGCCAGTGAACCATTAACTATTAGCGGATACTCAAACAGTTATAAATAACAAAGAGCATTATATTCCTTTAGTGGTATATAATTTATTAGTTTATCTTGAAGTGCTATGTTAGGGATGTTAAACACAACAATTTATGTTTTTAGAAAGGAAAAAAGGAAACTACATCTTACTCTGATACTAAGTGTGTTATTACTTTATTTTGTCAAGTAGAAAAACATCTTAGATGAGATCAAGGGTTACTTTGCTTACAGCTAACGTAGTGGAATAATGGTTCTTTTATAGGTTCTAAACAGATAAACAGTTTGTTTCAGTAAAATATCCATATCGAGTATAATATCCAACTAGCATAGGATAAATGCTAGTAAAATGTTTGTTTGCAGCTTGAACCTGACGAAGGTATTGTTGGTATTTCTAATGTTATCAAACTGCATAAATGATGGTAAAAACAATACTGTGAAAGGATGAGTTATGTGTAGTTATGTTTACCACTTTAGTACTTTATCCAAGTAATTCTTCTAAGTCATGTATTCTTACCTAGTTCTATAGTATATAAACCGTGTTTTAAATGAGCCTTTGATTAAATGGATATATTATAGTTTCCAAATGTATTATTATACTAATCCCAACTTCAAGATTTTTATGAATAGGTATATGTAAGTAACTGGTTTAATTTCCTTGATTAGTATAATATCATTATCAATAGTAGGTGTTAGAGGAAACTTATAAATGCTTAAGCTATAGTTAAACTATGCACCAAAACCCTATTGTAAAATGAATACCTTACAAAATCCAAGATCTATGGTTAAATATTTTTATGGAGGGCTAATTTATCTCCATAATTATGGTCTTATTACTACAAAATATAAACATTATTTCATTTCAAGATGAACATAGATAAATTATAGTTAATCATAGGTCCCTTAGTATAAATGAATACTTTTCCATAATGCAAAGACTATGGTTTATGAACAAGAAAGCATAACAAGGAGAACAAAATATTGATACCATGCAACAATGTTATAAGTTTTTTACTTTAAATACCCAATGATTTGTGCAGATTAGCAATCGGGATTTCGACTATAGCTCAATACCCATAATTGAAAAATATTTGTTGGGACATGTGGTTGGTGATTGATGATTAGGTTTGTTGACTTCGTGTTACCATAAAACCCTGTTCAAACCCTAAAATTGCGTTGGTATTTGGTTTTTCTGTTGAGGGGTGGTTGAGTTGTGAGATCGTGGCCGCCATGGTCACTATCGAACATCCATTAAAAAAGCATTCGAGCCTCTGTGAGCCTTATGAACTCATGTAAAGGGGTGAGTAAGTAAGTGATTACTATCGTGAGGTGGGTTTGACCTATGTAAAGAGTGTTGTGGTTTGGGTTGTCTTCGTCGTTGTCTTTCAGAGAGAGTTTTGGTTCTGCGTGTTAAATATTGCAACTATTGTGAAGGGAGTCGTGGCTGAGGTTTTTCACTGTGTTCTGTATTATCCAGTTTGCAGTGCTTTACCTTATCTTATGTCCAACAAAAAAAGGCTCAGGTGGCTTCCACGACTTCACTGTTGCATGGTTTCACCAGGTAAAAACATAAATGTTTTCCCTTCAATTTCATTGGCACAGTATTTCATTATTATTTTATAAAGAAAAGAGGGTAACTAATAGGACTAAGGTTTTTCCTATGCAGGCTCTCCAGATTCGAACTTGAAGCTGAAGGTTTCTACCCACAATCTTCCATGAGGGCGTCCACCCTGGTAAGCCTCGGTGACACCTGGGGTTTTTCCTGCACAAAATGTTTGGTGGAAAGAATGACGGCACCACCATGTTGTTGTGGTTGTTGGCTCGGTCATGGTTATTAGTTACTCTATTGTTCTTTTAATTTGTAAGTTTTAAAATCCCTAGTGGCTGCTTGTATTGAGTGGATATGTGCTTTCATAGCCATGACTTAGTTTTGAGCCTTCTCGAACTTAGTTGAATATATGGTGATAAAAACTTTTAAGCTGGCTTTAAGCCGATACTTTACTGTCAGGTCGTTTGGTTGTTTCAAGAAGATTTGATAAGGGTTTTTAAAGAACTTTGATAGTTGTTCTAACAACACTTCTCGCCTTGGTGAAGGGATTTTGTAGTTGAACATATGGTTGTTGTTTTTTTATGTTGTGAACTTCTGTTTATATTAAGAATAGTTTTACTCAAGATTTTTAAGCCTAGACAAATAATGTAAAAGGCCGTAGGTGAAAATATGTATGTTCAGTTTTGTTTTGTAATACAAAAGAAATTTTCCATAGCTTAAAGCTGAAAATTGCAGTATCTTTGTTTGGTTTACAATTATGTATAATTTTGTGTATTATCTATTCCTATTGTTATTCAGTTTTTCGATGTTTAGGGTTAACTTGATCAATAAGAAATTATTGTTTCTTATTAAAGGTAAAAGATTTGAAGATTCTTGGTGAAGAAATAATTTGATAGCAGTAGAATAAATAATGTTGTAATTAAATTTTGAAAATAGGATTGAGATTGATATTATTAAATAGTTACATTTCTTTTCTGAAATTTTCTGGAATAGTCTATGCTAGGTTTTGGTATTATTTAAATTCAAATTTATTCTAGTATGAGAATACAGAACCTTTGTAAACCCTAATTAGTTTTAAAGGTTTGCAGAGCTAGTACTTTAGTTTCAATAAACCTAGTTTACAATTTCTCATGAATGAACTAACTAGGTAAATAGTTAATCCAATATACTCTTTACTATGGCAAACCTAGTTTAAATATTTTACTATTCTATGTTATTTATTTAGGTCTAGTTACTAGATTTATAATTTATAACTTAACTAGTTTTATTGTATAGAATATTGTACATACTAGTATGTATTATTTTAAACTTGTTCTTCTATATTTAATTAATGTATTTAAATACTTTGAGTAGATATTACAAATGTAGCTAAGTTCTATAAATAATATACAAAAATCCTATAGAAAGTAATCATTTGCATATGCATTCAAGTTTTATTGAATCTACTTATCTGAAATAAATATACTTGCTGTACTAGAGTACTTCCTTGCAAGAGGTGTGGAAAACTACAGTTTAAGTAATTTTTCCTATCTATCAATTTACTCAACAATGTCTCTACTGATTTACCCTAATCTAACTAGTTACTAGCTTTCACAGCATGAATAACTTTTCCTATTTATCCCTAATTACAACAATAAAAAAACAATATACTATAATCCTAAAAAACTCTTAACTTTTATGATGTAGTAAAATAAAATAATAATTGAACTTATATAAGTAGAAGTTGTAATATAGATGAGGTGACAACAGCTTAAGGAGGTTGTTCCTCCCAACCAAGTCCTGGAGAAGAGCTGGACTGCAATTCTCAGGACCCCCGAGCTTGTCTCCTGGTCCTCCTGGTAGAGTACTGGGTGAGAGATGTAGTCTTAAGATCCTCTGCAACTCCACTGAGTGTTCAGCAGTAACTCAGCTTTGCTTACAATAGTTTGAACTCAGATTAGAATAGCTACACTAGTTTAGTCTTCAGCACTTATTCCCTCAAACTTACTTCATCTAGTCCCCTCCATCGAATTTCACATGTGCACTTCCTTCACACAGAATCATCACAATTCCAGAATGAGCAGCCTTAGTTGTCTTCAATGGGAAATTTTATTAGCATGCCTAGGTATTTTGGGTCAGTTTTTGCTTAATGAGACACCTGCTCCTGTTCCACTTTCTTTGGGAATCATGACCACAAAAATAGGGAAGTTGTCACCTGCAACAACTAGAAGTAGTTTGAGGATGCTGTCACATGTCAATCTACTCTCAACCTAGTCTCCTCCACCAAGTGACCAGTAGACACTCATTTAACAGCTTCCCTAAGCTGTTGTCTCATCTTTTATTTATTTATTAGTAAAATATTCTGCAATACATTAAATTATCCTTGACCCCACTTGGTCATTAATTACAAACTTTAACATAAAATATAACATAATTTTCCTCAATAACATAAAATTGTTTTGCAAATTGGGGCATGTGACATACACACCTCCTTAATTTATAACATTGTCCTTGATGTTATTTATTCCTCATCCTCAGAATTTCTTTAGAATAGAATTGGATATGCATCCCGCATATGACTTTCGAATTCCCAGGTGGCTTCATTTGGACTAAGGTGCTTCCATTGCACCTTCACCTAACCAATGGTGTGATTTCGAAGCGATATCTCCCTCCTTTTGAGGATACAATTTGGTTCCACTAGAAAATCTCCTTTGGGTTCCACCTGCACATCATTCCAGTTAATAACATGAGTAGCATCATGTACATATTTTTTTAATATAGAATATGAAAAATATTGTGAACCTTTAAATGTGGCGGTAAAGCTAACTGATATGCTACCTATCATATCCTGGACAGTATTTCGAAAGGTCCACAATATCGGGGTGCTAACTTAGCACAACTACCTAACCTCATAGATCTCTTTTCAGGTCTCACCTTAATAAAGACATGTTCACCTACCTGAAACTCCTTTTGTGTTTGTTTAAGATCTACTTGACTTTTCTATCGATCTTGCGCAACTTTCAAGTTACCTTGTACTTGTTTTACAATTAACTCTATCTATTTTAATAATTCAAGTCCTAATACTAGCCTATCAACTGGATTACTCCATGAGATGGAGGTATTTCACTTCCTTCCATACAAAATTTCAAAAGGACTATATCTTGTTGAGGCTTGATAGTGATTATTGTAAGCAAATTCTACCAGGTGTAAGTAATATTCCCATTTACCTGGTTGTTCTTTTACATACATTCTGAGCAGATCCTCCAATACCTAATTTACTCTTTCAGTTTGTCCATCTATTTGAGGATGGAAAGAGGTACTGAAGTTTAATGTAGTATTTAATACTTTAAACAAACACTTCCAAAAGTTTCCCGTAAACTTAGGGTCTCTGTCTAAAATTATTACCTTTGGTATTCCATGTAACCAAAAAAATTGTTTTAAGAAAATGTCAGGAATATTTGCAGCTTTATAAGTAGTTTTTACAGGTATAAAATGAGCTGCCTTGCTCAACTTATCAGCAAGTACCATTATTGAGTCATTTAAGTTTTGATTTCTAGGTAATCCTGTGATAAAATAAAGGCTAATTATCTCCCACTTCTAGCTAGGAATATGTAATGGCTAAAGTAACCTAGCTAGATGTCGATGTTAAGTTTTTACTTGCTGACATTCAAATAATTTAGCAATGTATTCGGCCAATTCATTTTTCATGTTTGGCCAAAAATAATCCTTTCTTAGCATAGTTATAGTTTTCTGATAACCTCGATGCCCTAAATAAGAAATCTTATGAATTTTGTTTAAAATCAACAACTTAATCTTAGGTACATTAGGTACGTATAGTCTATCTTTATACAATAATAATCCTTTTTCGCTTAAACTATACCCTGTACTTAGACTTTCAATTAAATTCTCTCTTACCTTTGCTTGTAATTTTTGATAATTTTCATCTTGTCCTATTCCTTCTTCTAGCTATTCTTCTAAATCTATTTTATAGATGTTGATTGCTGCTATAAAATTCAGTTTTGCATTTCTACTTAATGCATCAGCAACCTTATTTTCTTTTCCTTTAATATGTTGGATTTCAAAATCTTATTCGCTAAGGAAAGCTAGCCATCTAGCTTTCCTAGCATTTAAGTTAGGTTGATCCAGCAGATATTTTAATCCTTTATTATCTGTCATTAATATAAACTTCCTTTCGATTAAATGATGATGCCACATTTTTAAGGCATGTATGACAACAACTAATTCTAAATCATAGGTTGCATAATTTTTCCCATGAATCTTCAGCGTCCTAGACTCATAAGCAATGGCGTGTCCTTCCTGAGTTAAAACTCCACCTAAACCATCATTGCATACTATAAAATATTTATTAGGGTCATCAATTATTAATATTGGTGCGGTAGTTAATAATTTTTTTAACTTTTTAAAACTGTCTTGACACTTTTGACCCCATTCGAATTTATTCCCTTTCTTTTGTAAAGAAGTTATGGGATTTGCAATTCTTGAAAACCCTTCGATAAATCTAAATCTTCGATACTAGCTAGTAATCCCCAAGAATGATCGTACATCAGTTACTTCTTTTGGGATTGGCCATTCTTCGATTGCCTTTATCTTTTCGGGGTCAACAAAAATTCCTTCTTTAGTCACTACATGACCCAGATATTGTATTTTATCCTTAAAGAAATCACATTTACTAAATTTTGCATAGAGTTGATGTTCTCGTAACTCTTGTAATACAATTTTTAAATGTTCTTTATGCTCTTCTTCAGACTTAGAGTAACTTAAGATGTCGTCAATGAATACGACCACAAACTTATCAAGGTATTTATGCATTACATTATTCAATAGGCACATAAAAATAGTTGGGGCATTAGTAAGCCCAAATGGAATAACATCAAATTCGTAGTGACCATACCGGGTCCTAAAAGTTGTTTTAAATATGTCTTCATCTTTGATTCAGACCTGGTGGTAACCGGATCGTAAATCAATCTTCGAGAATACCGTTTCTTCACGTAGCTGATCAAACAGATCATCTATGTGGGGTAATAGATATCTGTTTTTGATAGTCATTTTATTTAGTCGACGGTAATCTATACATAGTTGTAGAGTTTTGTCCTTCTTCTTAACAAAAATAACAAGTGCTCTCAAGGGAGACACACAGGGTCTAATATAATTCTTATCAATGAGTTCTTTTAACTGTGACTTTTGTTCATTTAATTCCAGTATATTCATCCGGTAATGGGATTTTGAGTTGGGCACTACAGTAGGTACCGAATCAATAGTAAAGTCTAACTCTCGCTTTGGAGGCAGTACCGAAGTTTCTTCCGAAAATACATATGAATACTCCCTTAGGATCAGAATATCTTCCAGTTTTAATTTATCCTTGTTATTAGTATTTTCTTCATTAATTACTGTTACAGCAAAGGCATTACAGCTCTTCCGAACAGCTCTCTTAAGCTGCAAAGCACAAATCTATCTTACAGTTGTTTTCCTAGGGATTCCTTTTATAGTTATTAGTTATCCATCGTTACTTACGCAAGTAAATGTTTTATCAAAACAGTTCAGGACTACCCTATGTTGTTCCAACCAATCCATACCTATTAACATATCATATGAACCTAAAGGTAAAACATTAAGCTTAACAAAGGTTTCAAACTGATCCATTTTTACTGTACGATTCTTAACAAAGTTGATCACCTTTCTTTTGGCACCAGTAGCTAGCTGGACTAACCAAGACTTTGCAAAATTTTCTACTGATAACTTACACTTTTCTACTAAATCAGGAGAAATATAGCTTAAACTAGACCCTGGATCGATTAAAATAGATATAGGTATTTGATTTAGCTTACCTTCCACTTCCACCATGGAAGTTTGATAATCCACTTGCCTGTTCTCCAGTGCTGCATTGATCCTGGGCATTGTCCTTGCTAGATCAGTGACATTCATCTCCTCTTGTATCGTGTGTATGTTTCTAACAGTCTTCTTGCAATTGGGGCAAACTAATGCATAATGATGACCATTACATTCCCATCACTTTATTGGGTCTTTTCGTTCAAAATTCTTGGTATAGTTACTATGATTATTAACAGATTCTCTTTGAATATTTGGATTGGTTTGTGAATTACTTTTGTTCCCTTGCAAATTTTTACTAGGAAAATTTCATGTGTTATTATTCTTAAAATTTCGGTTAGGTACAAAACCTTTCTTCTTCTGTTCAAAATCATTAGTTCTTTTTCCCTTCCAGTTTGTCATACTTTCCTTTTTGCGATTATGCTCATAACAGAAATTCACATTTCTCATTGCTTCTTCTAAAGTTTTTGGATTGTCATACTCAATTCTATCTTTTATATGATAGGGTAAACAACTAAGAAACCGTTGTACCTTAGGCTTCTCGTCCACAATATACGGTACATACCTGAGCAGACTTAGAAATTTACTATTTAGTTCTTTCATATTCATTGTTCCTAGTTTTAGTTTGTAAAATTCCTTAGCTCGCTCCTCATAGTACTGTTCAGAGAAAAAAAATTATTCTTAAAATATTTCTTAAACATACTCTAATTAATGTTTTTCTCCCTAATACCTCTTACTCTTTTTAGGTCCTGCCACCAAATAGCTTCCTTTCCAATGAGGTTATAAATAGCCATTCTCGCTTTCAGTTGATTAGAGTAGTTATAAATTTGAAAATATTTCTTCATCCCAAACAACCATGATTCCGCCTCTTCTCCCTTCTCAGTTTCACCATTAAAGGTTGGTGTCTTGATTTTCTTGAATTCTCTAGAGATTTCTTCGTAAGGCTTAAACTTTCTCTTTCTGGTATGATGATTATCTTTGCTACTATCACTAGTATATTGATAATTCTTTTTATGTGGATCGCCATAAACCTTAGAATATGAGCTACTTTCAATTTTAAACTGTTTAGTATTTTTATCTTTAGTTGGTAAGGCATATCTCCAGACTCTGTTCATTTATCTTTTTCCTCATTCTGAAATATTTCCATTAAAATATGATTTGGTTCCTCCTGAACTCTCAAAATTCTCTCATTTTCTTTTTTGACCGTTTCCATCTCTATTCTTAGTTTCGTAACAGTTTATAATAATTCAGAAGAATTATTATTTATTTTTTCTTGTATAGGTTCTCTTTTACAATTACTTCGTTCAGTAAATGGGGACTCCTCATCCGCATATTCTTCCAATCCTTCCATACTTGCAGTTAACTCAGAAAAATTCTCTGTGCTGTAATTCCAAAAGAAAAGTAAAAATCAGTATACATGTTTTAAATATACTATTTTATTTATGCAAGTTGAGCCACATTCAGGCCCAGTATTTGAACCTTGTGCTCTCATACCACATGTAATAACCCAAAAATTTGCAAAAATTTAAAATTTTTCGTGTAACATAAAATGTCAAGGTTGTCATTGCCAATGAACCATTAACTGTTACTGGATACTCAAACAGTTATAAATAACAAAGAGCATTATATTTCTTTAGAACTATATAATTTATTAGTTTATCTTTAAGTGCTATGTTAGGGATGTTAAACATGGCAGTTTATGTTTTTAGAAAGTAAAAAAGGAAACTACATCTCACTCTGATACTAAGTGTATTATTACTTTCTTTTTTCAAGTAGCAAAACATCTTAGATGATATCGGGGCTTACTTAGCTTACAGCTAACGCAATGGAATAATGGTTCTTTTACAAGTTCTAAACAGGTAAACAGTTTGTTCTAGTAAAAATCCAAATCGAGTATAATATCCAACTAGCATAGGATAATTGCTAGTAAAATGTTTCTTTGCAGCTTGACCTTGATGAAGGTATTGTTGGTATTTCTAATGTTATCAAACTACATAAATGATGGTAAAAACAATACTGTGAAAGGATGAGTTATGTGCAGTTATGTTTACCACTTTAGTACTTTATCCAAGTAATTCTTCTAAGTCATGTATTCTTACCTAGTTCTATAGTATATAAACCATGTTTTAAATGAGCCTTTGATTAAATGGATATATTATAGTTTCTACATGTATTATTATACTAATCCCAACTTCAATATTTTTATGAATAGGTATATGCAAGTAACTGGTTTAATTTCCTTGATTAGTATAATATCATTATCAATAGTAGGTGTTAGAGGAAACTTATAAATGCTTAAGATATAGTTAAACTATGCACCAAAACCCTATTGTAAAATGAACACCTTACAAAATCCAAGATCTGTGGTTAATTATTTTTATGGAGGGCTAATTTATCTCCATCATTATGGTCTTATTACTACCAAATATAAAGATTATTTCATATCAAGATGAACATAGATAAATTATAGTTAATCATAGGTCCCTTTGTATAAATGAATACTTTTCCATAATGCAAAGACTGTGGTTTATGAACAAGAAAACATAGCAAGGAGAAATAAATATTGATACTATGCAACAATGTTATAAGGTTTTGACTTTAAAAACCCAATGATTTGTGCAGATTAGCAATCGGGATTTCAACTATAGCTCAATACCCATAATTGTGAAATATTTGTTGGGAGACGTGGTTGGTGATTGATGATTAGGTTTGTTGACTTCGTGTTACCATAAAACCCTTTCCAAACCCTAAAATTGCGTTGGTATTTGGTTTTTCTGTTGAGGGGTGGTCGAGCTGTGAGCTCGTGGCCACCATGGTCATTGTTGAACCTCCATTAAAAAAGCAATCGAGCCTCTGTGAGCCTTATGAACTCATGTAAAGGGGTGGGTAAGTAACTTATTACTATCGTGAGGTGGTTTTCACCTGTGTAAGGAGTGTTGTGGTTTGGGCTGTCTTTGTCGTTGTCTTTCAGAGAGAGTTTTGGTTCTACGTGTTAAGGATTGCAACCAGTGTGAAGGGAGTCATGGCTGAGGTTTTTCATTGCGTTCTGTACTATCCCATTTGCAATGCTTTACCTTATCTTATGTCCAACAAACAAAGGCTCGGGTGGCTTCCACGACTTCACTGTTGCGCGGTTTCACCAGGTAAAAACATAAATGTTTTCCTTTCAATTTCATTGGCACAATTTTTTTTTATTATTTTATAAAGAAAATAGGGTAACTAACAGGACTTAGGTTTTTCCTATGCAGGCTCTCCAAATTTGAACTTGAAGCTAAAGGTTTCTACCCACCGTCTTCCATGAGAGCATCCACCCTGGTAAGCCTCGGTGACACCTAGGGTTTTTCCTGCATAAAATGTATGGTGGAAAGAGTGATGGCAAAGCCATGTTGTTGTGGTTTTTGGATCAGCCGTGGTTATTAGTTACTCTATTGTTCTTTTAATTTGCAAGTTTTAAAATCCCTAGTGGCTGTTTGTATTGAGTGGATATGGGATTTCACAGCCGTGACTTATTTTTGAGCCTTCTCAACCTTAGTTGAATATATGGTGATAATTTTTTTTAAAGTTGGCTTTAAGCCGAGACTTTACTCTCGGGCCATTTGGTTGTTTCAAGAAGATTTGATAAGGGTTTTTAAAGAACTTTAATAGTTGTTCTCACAACACTTCTCTCCTTGGTGGAGGGCTTTCATAGTTGAACAGATGGTTGTTTTTTTTTCATGTTGTGAACTTCTATTTACATTAAGAATAGTTTTACTTGGTATTTTTAAGCCTAGACAGATAATGTAAAATGCCGTAGGCCAAACTACGTCTATTCAGTTTTGTTCTGTAATACAAAAAAAAAATTCCACAGCTTAAAGCTGAAAATTGCAATATCTTTGTTTGGTTTACAATTATGCATAATTTTGTGTATTATCTATTCTTATTGTTATTCAGTTTTTTGATGTTTAGGGTTAACTTGATCAGTAAGAAATTACTATTTCTTATTAAAGGTAAAATATTTGAAGATTCTTGGTGAATAAATAATTTGATAGCAGTAGAATAAATAATGCTGTAATTAAATTTTGAAAATAGGACTGAGCTTGATATTATTAAATAGTTACATTTCTTTTTTGAAATTTTCTGGAATGGTCTGTGCTAGGTTTTGGTATTATTTAATTTTGAATTTATTCTAGTGTGAGAGTACAGAACCTTTGTAAACCCTAATTAGTTTTAAAGGTTTACAGAGCTAGTACTTTAGTTTCAATAAACCTAGTTTACAATTTCTCATGAATGAGCTAACTAGGTAAATAGTTAATCTAATATATTGTTTACTATGTTAAACCTAGTTTAAATATTTTACTGTTCTATGTTATTTATTTAGGTCTACTTACTAGATTTATAATTTATAACTTAACTAGTTTTACTGTATAGAATATTATACATACTAGTATGTATTATTTTAAACTTGTTCTTCTATATTTAATTAATTTATTTAAATACTTTGAGTAGATATTATAAATGCAGCTAAGTTTTGTAAATAATTTACACAAATCCTATAGAAAGTAATCATTTGCATATGCATTCAAGTTTTATTGAATCTACTTATCTGAAATTAATATACCTGTTGTACTAGAGTACTACCTTGCAAGAGGTGTGGAAAAATATAGTTTAGGTAATTTTTCCTATCTATCAATTTACTTGGCAATGTCTCTACTAATTTACGCTAATCTAACTAGTTACTATCTTTCACAGCATGAATAACTTTTCCTACTGATCCCTAATAGAAATAAAACAATAATATACTATAATCCCGAAAAACTCGTAACTTTTCTGATGCAGTAAAATAAAATAGTAACTAAACTTATACAAGTAGAACCTGTAATATAGATGAGGTGACAACAGCTGAAGGCGTTTGTTCCTCCCAACCAACTCCTAGAGAAGAGCTGGACTGCAATTCTCAGGACCCCCGAGCTTGTCTCTTGGTCCTCCTGGTAGAGTATTGGGCAAGAGATGTAGTCTTAATATCCTCTGCAACTCTGTTGAGTGTTTAGCAGTAACTCAGCGCTTCTTACAGCAGTTTGAACTTAGCTTAGAATAGCTACACTAGTTTAGTATTCAGCACTTATCCCATCAAACTTACTTCAGCTAGTCCCCTCCATCAAATTTCACATGTGCACTTCATTCACACAAAATGATCACAATTCTGGAATGAGCAGCCTCAGTTGTCTTCAATGGGAAGTTTTATTAGCACGCCTAGGTATTTAGGGTCAGTTTTTACTTAATGAGCCACCTTCTCTTGTTCCACTTTCTTGGGAAATCATGACCACAAAAATAGGGCAGTTGCCACCTGCAACAGATAGAAATAGTTTGAGGATGCTGCCACATTTCAATCTACTCTCAACCTAGTCTCCTCCACCAAGTGACCAGTAAACACTCATTTAACAGCTTTCCTAAGCTATTGTCTCATCTTTTATTTATTTATTAATAAAATATTCTACAATACATTAAATTATCCTTGACCCCACTTGGTCATTAATTACAAACTTTAACATAAAATATAACATAATGTTCCTCAATAACATAAATTGTTTTTCAAATTGGGGCATGTGACATACACACCCCTTTAATTTATAATATCGTCCTCAGAATTTCCCTGGAATAGAATTGGATATGCATCCCGTATATGAATTTCCAATTCCGAAGTGGCTTCTTCTGGACTAAGGTGCTTGCATTCCACCTTAACCTGACCAATGGTGAGATTCTGAAGCGAGATCTCCCTCCTTTCAAGGATACAATCTGGTTCCACTAGAACATCTCCTTCAGGTTCCACTTGCACAGAATTCCAATTAATAACATGAGTAGCATCATGTACATAATTTTTTAATATAGAAATATGAAAAACATTGTGAACCTTTAAATTTGGTGGTAAAGCTAATGATATGCTACCTGTCCTATCCTAGACAGTATTTCAAAAGTTCCACAATATCGGGGTGCTAACTTAGCACAACTACCTAACCTCAGAGAGCTCTTTTTAGGTCTCACCTTAATAAAGACATTTTCACCTACCTGGAACTCCTTTTGAGTTAGTTTAAGATCTGCTTGACTTTTATGTCGATCTTGTGCAACTTTTAAGTTTCCTTGTATCTGTTTTACAATTAACTCCATCTCTTTTAATAATTCAGGTCCTAATACTAGCCTGTCAACTAGATTAATCCATGAGATGGGAGTATTGCACTTCCTTCCATACAAAATTTAAAAAGGACTATATCTTGTTGAGGCTTGATAGTGATTGTTGTAAGCAAATTCTACCAGGTGTAAGTAATCTTCCCATTTACCTAGTTGTTCTTTTACATACATTCTGAGCAGATCCTCCAATACCTGATTTACTCTTTTAGTCTGTCCATCTGTTTGAGGATGGAAAGAGGTACTGAAGTTTAATCTAGTATTTAATCCTTTAAACAAAGACTTCCAAAAGTTGCCTGTAAACTTAGGGTCTCTGTCTGAAATATTACCTTCGGTATTCCATGTAACCAAAAAAATTGTTTTAAGAAAATATCAGCAATATTTGTAGCTTTATAAGTAGTTTTTACAGGTATAAAATGATTTTCCTTGCTCAATTTACCAACAACTACCATTACTAAGTCATTTAAGTTTTGATTTCTAGGTAATACTGTGATAAAATCAAGGCTAATTATCTCCCACTTCTAGCTAGGAATAGGTAATGGCTGAAGTAACCCAGTTGGATGCTGATGTTTAGTTTTTACTTGCTGACATTCAAAGCACTTAGCAATGTATTCTGCCAATTCATTTTTCATGTTTGGCCAAAAATTATCCTTTCTTAGCATAGTTATAGTTTTTTGATAACCTGGATTCCCTAAATAAGGAGTCTTGTGAATTTTGTTTAAAATCAGAAACTTAATCTTAGGTACATTAGGTACGTATAGTCTATCTTTATATAATAATAATCCTTTTTCACTTAAACTATACCCTGTACTTGGAATTTCAATTAAATTCTCTTACCTTGACTTGTAATTTCTGATAATTTTCATCTTGTCCTATTCTTTCTTCTATCTATTCTTCTAAATTTGTTTTATAGGTGCTGATTGCTGCTATAAAATTCAGTTTTGCATTTCTACTTAATGCATCAACAACCTTATTTTATTTTCCTTTAATATATTGGATTTCAAAATCGTATTCGCTAAGGAAAGCTAGCCATCTAGCTTTCCTAGCATTTAAGTTAGGTTGATCCAACAGATATTTTAATCCTTTATTATCTGTCATTAATATAAACTTCCTTCCAATTAAATGATGACGCCACATTTTTAAGGCATGTATGACAGCAGCTAATTCTAAGTCATAGGTCACATAAATTTTCTCATGAATCTTCAACTTCCTAGAGTCATAAGCAATGGCGTGTCCTTCTTGAGTGAAAACTCCACCTAAACCGTCATTGCATGCGTCAATATATACTATAAAATATTTATTAGGGTTAGCAATTCTTAATATTGGTGCAGTAGTTAATCATGTTTTTAACTTTTTAAAACTGTCTACACATTTTTGACTCCATTCGAATTTCTTCCCTTTCTTTTGTAAAGAAGTTATGGGATTTGCAATTCTTGAAAACCCTTCGATAAATCTTCGATAATAGCCAGTAATCCCCATGAATGATCGTACATCAGTTATGTCTTTTGGGACTGCCCATTCTTCGATTGCCTTTATCTTTTTGGGGTCAACAGAAATTCCTTCTATAGTCACTACATGACCCAGATACTATATTTTATCCTTAAAGAAATCACATTTACTAAATTTTGCATAGAGTTGATGTTCTCATAACTCTTGTAATACAATTTTTAAATGTTCTTTACGCTCTTCTTCAGACTTCTAGTAAATTAAGATGTCGTCAATTAATATGACCATAAACTTATCAAGGTATTTATGCATTACATTATTCATCAGACACATAAAAATAGCTGGGGCATTAGTAAGCCCAAATGGCATAACAACAAATTTGTAATGACCATACCGGGTCCTAAAAGCTGTTTCAAAGATGTCTTCATCTTTTATTCAAACCTGGTGGTAACCAGATCGTAAATCAATCTTTGAGAATACCATTTCTCCACGTAGCTGATCAAACAGATCATGTATGTGGGGTAACAGATATCTATTTTTGATAGTCATTTTATTTAGTTGACGGTAATCTATACATAGTCGTAGAGTTTCGTCCTTCTTCTTAAACAAAAATAACAGGTGCTCCCCAAGGAGACACACTGGGTCTAATATAATTCTTATCAATGAGTTATTTTAATTGTGACTTTAGTTCATTTAATTCCAGTATATTCATCCGGTAAGGGGATTTTGAGCTGGGCACTGCACCAAGTACCAGCTCAATATTAAAGTCTAACTCCCGCTTCGGAGGCAGTCCCAGAATTTCTTTCAGAAATACATCTGAATACTCCCTTATGATCAGATTATCTTCCAGTTTTAATTTATCCTTGTTATTAGTATTTTCTTCATTAATTACCATTACAACAAAGGCTTTACAACCCTTCTGAACATCTCTCTTAAGCTGCAAAGAATAAATCTGTCTTAGTGCTGTTTTCCTAGGGATTCCTTTTACAGTTATTAGTTCTCCATCGTTACTTATGCAAGTAAATGTTTTATCAAAACAGTTCAGGACTACCTTATTCTATTCCAACCAATCCATACCTATTAACATATCATATGAACCTAAAGATAAAACATTAAGCTTAATAGAGGTTTCAAACTGATCCATTTTTACTGTACAATTCTTAACAAAGTTGATCATCTTTCTTTTTGCACTAGTAGCTAGTTTGACTAACCAAGACTTTGCAAACTCTCTATTGATAACTTACACTTTTCTACTAAATCAGGAGAAATATAGCTTAAACTAGCCCCTAGATCGATTAAAATAGATATAGGTATTTGATTTAGCTTACCTTCCACTTCCACCATGGAAGTTTGATAATCCGCTTGCCTGTTCTCCAGTACTACATTGATCCTGGGCATTGTCCTTGCTAGATCACCAACAATCATCTCCTCTTGTATCGTGTGTATCTTGCTATCAGTCTTCTTCTGATTGGGGGAAATTGATGCATAATGAGGACCATTACATTCCCAACACTTTATTGGTTCCTTTCGTTCAAAATTCTTGGTATAGTTACTGTGATTATTAATAGATTCTTTATTTCTTTGACCATTTCGATTGGTTTGTGAATTACTTTTGTTCCCTTGGAAAATTTTACTAGGAAAATTAAATGTGTTATTATTCTTAAAATTTCGGTTAGGTACAAAACCTTTCTTCTTGTGTTCAAAATTATTAGTTCTTTTTGCCTTCCAGTTTGTCATACTTTCCTTTTTGCGATTTTGTTCATAACATAAATTTTCCTTTCTCATTGCTTCTTCTAAATTTTTTGAGTTGTCATACTCAATTCTGCATTTTATATGATAGGGTAAACAGCTGAGAAACCGTTGTACCTTAGGCTTCTCATCCACAATATACGAAACATACCTTAGCAGACTTAGAAATTTACTATTTAATTCTTTCATATTCGTTGTTCCTAGTTTTAGTTAGTGAAATTCCTTAGCCTGCTCCTCATAGTACTGTTCAGACAAAAATTTCTTCTTAAAATATTTCTTAAACGTACTCCAATTAATGTTTTTCTCCCTAATACCTTTTACTCTTTTTAGGTCCTGCCACCAAATATCTGCCTTTCTAGTGAGGTTATAAATAGCCATTCTGGCTTTCAGTCGATTAGAGTAGTTATAAATTTGAAAATATTTCTTCATCTCGGATAGCCATGATTCCGCCTCTTCTCCCTTATCAATTTCACCATTAAAGGTTGGTGGCTTGATTTTCTTGAATTCTCCAGAGATTTCTTCGTAAGGTTTAAACTTTCTGTTTCTGGTATGCTGATTATCTTCGCTACTATCACTAGTATATTGATAATTCTTTTTATGTGGATCGACATAAACCTCAAAAGATGAGCTACTTTCGATTTTAAACTATTTAGTCTGTTTATCTTTATGTTGGTAAGGCATATCTCCAGACTCTGTTCATTTATCTTTTTCCTCATTCTGAAATATCTCCATTAAAATCTGGTTTAGCTCCTCCTGAGCTTTTAGAATTCTCTCATTTTCTTTTTTGACCGTTTCCATATCTGTTCTTAGTTCCATAACTGTTTGTAATAACTCAGAAGAATTATTAGTTATTTCTTCTTGTTTAGGTTCTCTTTTAGAATTACTTCATTTAGTAAATGGCAACTCCTCATCCGCATATGCTTCCAATCCTTCCATACCTGCAGTTAGCTCAGAAAAATTATTTATGGTGTAATTCCAAAAGAAAAGTAAAAATCAATATACATGTTTTAAATATACTATTTTATTTATGCAATTTGAGCCACATTCAAGCCTACTATTTGAACCTTCTGCTCTGATACCACATGTAATAACCCAAAAATTTGCAAAAATTTAAAAATTTTCATGTAACATAAAATGTCAAGGTTGTCATTTCCAATGAATCAATAATTGTTAGCGGATACTCAAATAGTTATAAATAACAAAGATCATTATATTTATTTAGAGCTATATAATTTATTAGTTTATCTTGAACTGCTATGTTAGGGATGTTAAACACAACAGTTTCTGTTTTTAGAAAGTCAAAAAGGAAACTACATCTTACTCTGATACTAAGTGTGTTATTACTTTCTTTTGTCAAGTATGAAAACATCTTAGATTAGTTTGGGGTTTACTTAGCTTACAGCTCACGCAATGGAATAATGGTTCTTTTATAGGATCTAAGCAAGTAAACAATTTTTTCTAGTAAAATATCCAGATCAAGTATAATATCCAACTAGCATAGGATAAATGCTAGTAAAATGTTTGTTGGTAGCTTGACCCTGACGAAGGTATTGTTGGTATTTCTAATGTTATCAAACTGCATAAATGATGGTAAAAACAATACTATGAAAGGATGAGCTATGTGCAGTTATGTTTACCACTTTAGTACTTTATCCAAGTAATTCTTCTAAGTCATGTATTCTTACCTAGTTCTATAGTATATAAACCATGTTTTATATGATCCTTTGATTAAATGGATATATTATAGTTTCCAAATGTATTATTGTACTAATCCCAGCTTCAATATTTTTATGAATAGGTATATGCAAGTAACTAGTTTAATTGCCTTGATTAGTATAATATCATTATCAATAGTAGGTGTTAGAGGAAAATTATAAATGCTTAAGATATAGTTAAACTATGCACCAAAACCCTATTGTAAAATGAACACCTTACAAAATCCAAGATCTATGGTTAAGTATTTTTATGGAGGGCTAATTTATCTCCATCATTATGGTCTTACTACTACAAAATATAAACATTATTTCATATCAAGATGAACATAGATAAATTATAGTTAAACATAGGTCCCTTAGTATAAATGAATACTTTTTCATAATGCAAAGACTATGGTTTATGAACAAGAAAACATAACAAGGAGAAAGAAATATTGATACTATGCAACAATGTTATAAGGTTTTGACTTAAAAAACCCAATGATTTGTGTAGATTAGCAATCAGGATTTCGACTATAGATAAATACCCATAATTGCGAAATATTTGTTGGTACACATGGTTGGTGATTGATGATTAGGTTTGTTGACTTTGTGTTACCATAAAACCCTGTCCAAACCCTAAAATCGCGTTGGTATTTGGCTTTTCTATTTAGGGGTGGTCAAGCTGTGAGCTCGTGGCCACCATGGTCGCTGTCGAACCTCCATTAAAAAAGCATTCGAACCTTTGTGAGCCTTATGAACTCGTGTAAAGGGGTGAGTACGTAACTGATTGCTATCGTGAGGTGGTTTTCACCTGTATAAAGAGTGTTGTGGTTTTGGATGTCTTCGCCATTGTCTTTCAGAGAGAGTTTTGGTTCTGCTTGTTAAAGATTGCAATTAGTGTGAAGGGAGTTGTGGCTAAGGTTTTTCACTGCATTCTATATTATCCCGTTTGCTGTGCTTTATCTTATCTTATGCCCAACAAACAAAGGCTTGGGTAGCTTCCACGACTTCATTGTTGCACGGTTTCACTAGGTAAAAACATAAATGTTTTCCTTTCAATTTCATTGGCACAGTATTTAATTATTATTTTATAAAGAAAAGAGGGAAACTAACAGGACTAAGGTTTTTCCTATGCAGGCTCTCCAAATTCGAACTTGAAGCTGAAGGTTTCTACCCATAATCTTCCATGAGGGCGTCAACCCTGGTAAGCCTCGGTGACACCTGAGGTTTTTCTTGCACAAAATGTATGGTGGAAAGAATGATGACACCGCCATGTTGTTGTGGTTGTTTGCTCGACTGTGGTTATTAGTTAATCTGTTGTTCTTTTAATCTGCAAGTTTTAAAATCCTTAGTGTTTGTTTGTATTGAGTGGATATGGGCTTTCATAGCCATGACTTAGTTTTGAGCCTTCTCGGCCTTAGTTGAATATATGGTGATAATTTTTTTAAAGCTGGCTTTAAGCCGAGACTTTACTATTAGGCCATTTGGTTGTTTCAAGAAGATTTGATAAGGGTTTTTAAAGAACTTTGATAGTTGTTCTAACAGTACTTTCTCGCCTTGGTGGAGGGCTTTCGTAGTTGAAGAGATGTTTTTTTTTATGTTGTGAACTTTTGTTTGTATTAAGAATAGTTTTACTCAGGATTTTTAAGCCTAGACAGATAATGTAAAAGGCCATAGGCCAAACTATGTCTGTTCAGTTTTGTTCTGTAATACAAAAGAAAATTTCCATAGCTTAAAGTTGAAAATTGCAGTATCTTTGTTTGGTTTACAATTATGTATCATTTTGTGCATTAGCTATTCTTATTGTTATTTAGTTTTTCGATGTTTAGTACTAACTTGATCAATAAGAAATTATTGTTTCTTATTAAAGGTAAAGGATTTGAAGATTCTTGGTGAAGAAATAATTTGATAGCAGTAGAATAAATAATGCTGTAATTAACTTTTGAAAATAGGACTGAGATTGATATTAATTAATAGTTACATTTCTTTTCTGAAATTTTCTGGAATAGTCTGTGCTAGGTTTTGGTATTATTTAAATTTGAATTTATTCTAGTGTGAGAGTACAGAACCTTTGTAAACCCTAATTAGTTTTAAAGGTTTACAGAGCTAGTACTTTAGTTTCAATAAACCCAGTTTACAATTTCTCATGAATGAACTAACTAGGTAAATAGTTAATCTAATATATTGTTTACTATGTTAAACCTAGTTTAAATATTTTACTGTTCTATGTTATTTATTTAGGTCTACTTACTAGATTTATAGTTTACAACTTAACTAGTTTTACTCTATAGAATATTATACATACTAGTATATATTATTTTAAACTTGTTCTTCTATCTTTAATTAATTTATTTAAATACTTTGAGTAGATATTACAAATGTAGCTAAGTTCTGTAAATAATTTACACAATTCCTATAGAAAGTAATCATTTGCATATGCATTCAAGTTTTATTGAATCTACTTATCTGAAATAAATATACTTGTTGTACTAGAGTACTGCCTTGCAAGAGGTGTGGAAAAATACAGTTTAGGTAATTTTTCCTATCTATCAATTTACTCAGTAATGTCTCTACTGATTTACCCTAATCTAACTAGTTACTAGATTTCACAGCATGAATAACTTTTCCTATTTATCCCTAACAGCAATAAAACAACAATATACTATAATCCTGAAAAACTCTTAACTTTTTTGATGCAGTAAAATAAAATAATAACTGAACTTATAAAAGTAGAACCTATAATATAGATGAGGTGACAACACCTTAAGGAGGTTGTTCCTCCCAACCAACTCCTAGAGAAGAGTTGGACTGCAATTCTCAGGACCCTCGAGCTTGTCTCCTGGTCATCCTGGTAGAGTACTGGGTGAGAGATGTAGTCTTAAGATCCTCTACAACTCCACTGAGTGTTCAGCATTAACTCAACTCTTCTTACAGTAGTTTGAACTCAACTTAGAATAGCTGCACTAGTTCAGTCTTCAACACTTATCCCCTCAAACTTACTTCATCTAGTCCCCTCCATCGAATTTTACATGTGCACTTCATTCACACAGAACAATCATAATTCTAGAATGAGAATCCTCAATTGTCTTCAATGGGAATTTTTATTAGCATACCTAGGTCTTTTGGGTTAGTTTTTAATTAATGAACCACCTGCTCCTGTTCCACTTTCTTGGGGAATCATGACCACAAAAATAGGGAAGTTGCCACCTGCAACAATTAGGAGTATTTTGAGGATGTTGCCACATGTCAACATGCTCTCAACCCAGTCTCCTCCACCAAGTGACCAATAAACACTCATTTAACAGCTTCCCTAAGCTGTTGTCTTATCTTTTATTTATTTATTAATAAAATATTTTGCAATACATTAAATTATCCTTGACCCCACTTGGTCATTAATTACAAACTTTAACATAAAATGTAACATAATGTTCCTCAATAACATAAAATTGTTTTGCAAATTGGGGCATGTGACATCTGAGATCTGATGTACATATCCGAACACTAACTTGCTACAAATCTAATATAAAATTCTGATATAAAACTTGCACTTAGTTAGACAATTTTTGGACTAGGTAGATAAGTGTATTTTGCTGAGAAATTTATGAACAGGAAAGAGGGAAAATGAAAGCATACAAGGAAACTTTAAATATAGTGAAATCATCTTCCCTAACACATTTATATCAAGGACCATTTAGGTTTCAGATTCAACTATGCTGAAACTTACTCCCATGCTTCTAGGTCACCCAACCGTGAAACTAGGAAGACTCCTTCGGATCCTTTCAACCAGAGGATTGGGAAAATGTAAAGAGATGTTATCAGACATGTATAAGGTATATAATAATGTTTTGGAGAGTTAGGAATATTTCTGAAAATGTTTTGTGTTGTTCGGGATGAATTGGGAAAAATTGGCAATTTTGGCTTGGGGAGACCCTACACAAATCCAATGAAATATTAGTATGAAGGTTTGTATGGATAGAGGGGTAAGTTAAGAACATAAATAAACTTCCATAATTTCATTCCAATTCATAGAACTCTCAAAATTACAAAAATGGAGAGACTAGTCAAATTTAACTGGTCAACTAGCTAGGGTGCACAAGATTTAGTAACTTTCGTATCAGAAATAAAGAATAATTGATAATGAAATGTAATAGAGACTAATATTAAATTATTTTACATATAATATCATTCATAAATACTTTCCATAGTATTACTTCACTCTTCATACATATAAACTGATAAAAAAACCCATCTAGTAGGAAAATAAGGCTTAATCATGGAAACTGAATATAGGAGCTTCTTAGAACATGAAATATTATTGTATTACAGAAGTGATAAGATTATATTTTTGGATGAACATAACTGAAATAATATTTTATGACTGATCTCTCCATATATAGGATTGAAAATTGAGGGTAGGAAGATCAAATATCCCGTCAAACTGGGAATGGGAGCATAGGTGAACCTGGGCTTCACTGGATCTCATATTCAATGGGTTTTTGAGCTGCTATAGATGTCTTATCTGAAATTAGGATTATGATCATGAGTTCACCATCACCTGCAATGAAAGTAGAAGTTGTGAAGAAGAATGGGGAAGAGGAAGAGAGGACTTGGGGCACATCTCCAAATAGAATGAGGCAGAAAACTATGTAATGAATCTTAGCTTCAATCAATATCACAACATACATAATCCAAATTTTAAAACAATAAAATAGTAAATAAATAGGTTATAAGCATTATTAATAGTAATTAATTATTAAATATAATTATGAATAGAAGTGTCTCTTCAGTATTTTATGGCCAAGCCATATATAAAGAAGCCATATCCATTGTATTTTATCATCCATTCAATTATTATATATATTACACATTATTATTTGAATATGGAACATCTTCCCCTTAAGTATCCGAATACGGATTCTCAATTACACCGGATACGGTGTACCATTGGCATTAGAGCGAATTTTGTCCTTCGACATTGACCTTGGATTCGGCTCATCCACTTACATTCTCCCATCACTCATCTCTTCTCCCATCTCTCTCATCTCTCTCCCCACTTCACGCTCCTCTCTGTTGCACTCACTCACAACCAACCATCTCATCAACTCCCTTTCTGTGTTCACTGCTCCTCTTCCCACACCATTATTCAACCCTCATTCCATCTTTCCACGACCACCCTCTCTTCATTCCCCCACATCCATACATTTTCTACATTTCTCCACGTATCTCTGATCTCTTCCCCAATCTCCCATTGCCCCCTGCGCCCTCCATCACAAAATCTCCATGTTCTCTCACTCATCTGCGTTGTGTTCCTCCTCCACGCATCCCTCTGCACTTGTTCCACTCACCCTCATCCCATCGTGGATCCGCTACCACCTCCCCCTTCCTGTGATCCCACATGTTTCTCCAATATGAACTGCCACCCTCACATCGTTATCCCCCATATGCAGTAACACTACTTCCCTCAAGCTTGTCCATCCAACCTCACACACACTTCTCTCCCTGCCTCGCACCAACTTCCCCCATTCACGCTACTCCACATCCACCATTTCCCGCCTCCACCTTCCCACTCGCGCTCCCTGCAAACTTCCACCCATGCTCCCATCCTTCCTTCTACCCATGCCCTCCTCCTATTGCACGTTTCCTTCCAATCGATCATTGCAACACCCCTCCATCCACATATTCTCCATGCCACTGCATCATCTCACACAAAATTGCTTCCCTCATCTTCACAGCGCCACCATCCCATTTCCCTTCACGTCATAAGCCTGCAAAAAAATAAACAATTTTTAATAAAAATAAAATATTATATATAATAATATTACTATTATTATTATAATATTTATTTTTAAACCTAAAAAAGAACTATATACCAAAATATTTATATAGTTTATAAAAAACGATAATAATATTAATTAATATTTATTATTATTCAAAAAATAAATTATTATTATTATTAAATATAATAATAACCTTCTTGCCTCTAAGCCCAAAGTCTCTTGTACAACATCCATGGAATCTTATAGTGACGAATTCATAAATCTCCTTGAGAAAATCCTTAAAGATATAGATGAAATAAAGAAATCCATTCATGAAACGTTTAAAGAAAATGAAAATGGATGTGAAAATTGCATAGAACAAACCACCCAAGCTAATGTAAAAGATGAAGATACAGTAGACTATTATGTCATTTCCAATGAGAGTAATGGCATAAATCAAGATATTGTGCAAGACAAAGATATAACATACCCTAGTAATGAAGAAAATGACAATGAAATATTTGACAAAGAGAAAGATGATCTTGACCAAGATTGCGATAAGAGACAAGTTGATGTTACTAACAATAAAGATGATCAATAAATTGACAATAATATCACAATAAAAAATGCACAAAGGACATATGTCATCACAAGGACTTCTATAAAGAACATCAAGGAAAGCAATTATAATATCTATCAGACACAAGATAAGACCGGTGTTCTTAGGAGCATTATAAGCACAGAGAGCTTGTTCAAGGGAACTGACACAAAATATGTTAGGAATAACAACACAAAAAAAGTTAAGGTTGTCATGTATGTCGGGTATGTTCAATTGATGACAAACATAGTTAAAATAAGAAATCACACAAGTGGAAAAAGTGTAAACAAAACTTCACCAAGTTTATACTTAATGCAAATACCCGGAAAAAATAATCAAAATGAAGCAATGGTCATAATCAAAATCGCATCTCTCAAGTCATCAGTGTGACACAGAGCTAGAATAAAAGATGGCATGAAAAAAATCAGCTTTGAGGACAAATATTTCCCAAGGGGAAGGCAATGTTACAACAATAAAAAAGTAAATAAATAGGTTATAAGCATTAGTAATAGTAATTAATTATTAAATATAGTTATGAAGAGAAATGTCTCTTCAATATTTGATGGCCAATCCATATTTAAGGCGGCCATATCCATTTTATTTTATCATCCATTCAATTATTATATATATTATACATTATTATTTGAAGATGGAACATATTCCCCCTTAGTATCCAGATACAGATTCTCAATTACACAGGATACAATGTAACACCAAACTAAGTAAAGGAGCTCGAATTTCCTTTAAATAGATCACTTGGTGACTTGTTTAGTAGGTATAGGTAATAGGTGACCTGTGAGAGCAAGTCATCCACTTAGAAATTGTTGGAGGAGCTAGTCGGCTAAGCCAACTAGACTCATTAGTCGACTAATTGTAGATTAGGTCGACCTCATAGGTCATGTCAGTTGCTTTGAACTGACAAGTAGTTACTATACTTTTTTTGTAAATCTATATAGGTTGTTGATCCAAATAGATACTTGGTTCAGTTTTGTTGTATGAACCCACATGTGTACTTGAGTAATATAAGTTGTTATTATGTCTACCATTCTTGTCTCTAGTTCTATTATTGTTATATGATTATTTATGTGTATTATTGGTAACGTTTCAATCTGATTGATTACAACATTGGTTCCATTGTTAGTGATACATATACGAATGAAATGACCATAACTAGATGATCTCATAACAAGAGATTAAGAACTAGTGGGAACATAATATTGCGAATTATTTGCAAAATTAGGCTAGAAGAAAGAGACTAACTATTTCTCAGGAAAAGGAAAAGTTTTTCTCTAAAACACATGAAATGTTTGTCAATTCCGTAACATAGTATTTAAATAAGCTATTGGATGAATCAACTGGCAGACACTAAACACCAAGAGTTACTCTAGAAATTAACAAGGGGAGGCTGTACAAATTTGTTAGAGTGGTTCGAAAGAATCATCGGCGAGTTATGTGAGGAAAGAGCAGTCGATGAAAGAGTCTCTGTAGATAGCATTAAAGAGAGATTCTACAATGACCTAAATGAATAGTTCTTGTGTTCATTGATGACAATTGTGTTCAAATTTTTTATTGACAAGGGTGTGGGTCATATTCTCGAACCTCATCCGTTACTGATAGAACCACCATCTAACACAACCTGGGCGGCCAAACAGAAGGAGTGGGAAAAATTTGTCGTAGAAAGAGAGTGGGATTACTTTCTAAGAAAATAGACAGCTTCATCCTGGCTTACTAAAGCGTTCGGGTCGGCTATGGGGGGTAACTGGGCATGTTCTAGAGTAGAGTAGAGGAATTCTAGTTGACTTATGAAAACACTGCCGCCAACAATGAAAAGTAGACCTGAAAAGGAGATAATCCAAATAGATACTCACAAAAGCAATCCAAATATTTAGAAGATAGAACAAGAAAAGAGGCAAAAGAGAAGGGAAGAAATTAGAGAGCAGGTTGTTGTGCTCCAGAGGAGAATGGTTACTAGAGTGATAGAACAAGAAGAGAATCCGCCAGATTTGGGTCATGAACGACAGGAAGAAGGCGTTGATGAAGAAGTGTCACTAATGGAGGAATATTTGTGGATAGAGCGTGGTGAAGCTCTCCAAGTTGATATACCCCAAAACATCACACCTTGTTCTCTGTTAAATTCTAGCCAGAGTGTCCAAGTGCAGGATATTGTTCAAGAAGATTTGGGACTTTGAGTTGGCGAGTTAGGTGTATGGATTCGACTAGATGAAGAAGGAAACGATGTTGACCATCTAGTAATTCATCGTCTGTGGGAAGGAAATTGGGTTACCTTTCAACCCTTTTCATCTAACCTAAGCATCCATCTACTCTACTCGGAACATGAAGGAGAACCCCCCCCACAAATCACAGCTTCAGGTAACACAACAGATCTATCGGATTCACAAGAGAGGATACCCTAGCCACAGCAATTTACTTGGGTATCGACAGAAGCAGTCGACAGAAACCAACTTTTTTTCAAAAGTGCACCGACTGCTACAGATAAAACATTCGACAGAAATGAAAGTTCTATCAAGAACATCTTTGAAGAAAATAGAGTCATAGGAAGTAACCCACCACCACCACCACCACCCCCTGCACCACATGGAGAAGACATTGACATCGGAGATATGGTGCATGTGTCTGCACACATTCCACTCTACGAGGGAGATGAAGATCCCAGATGACATTGGTTCGTCTATGAGTTTACTTGGGAAGCAAATGTTATTACTAATGAATACAAACAGATGGCTCAGTTTGTTGGTGCTCTACAAAAGCGAGCACTCACATGGTACATGACATACATAGAAAAGACATCAAATTCTACTAAGGCACAAATTAAACAACAATTCATGTCATTCTTTGAGACTCCAAATGCAAAGCATCTGGTAGCAAAGAAACTAAAGACTACAGTCCAAAAACCAAAAGAAAAAGTTTCAGAGTACAATAACAATTTAAAGACCTACTCATCTAGTTGGACTATAATATAGATGAGCAATTGTTAATCCAATGGTTTGTTGTAGGACTCCTACAAAAGTTGCGAATACATATTAGATTGCACAACTTTAATACCTATGAATATGCATTAACGAATGTGTTACAAGTAGAAATAGATGAGGACTATCCAGTAAACCCTGTTGATAGTCGTATTGAAGAACAACTAGAGATTATGCAGAATTCAATACGGGATTTAAACCTCAAGGGCCACAAATTCTGGTGTACAAAACGCTCGACGTTTAGGCACACAAAGATCATTTCTGACAAGCATATCGTCAACAAGATGTATGGTTCATTCAGTCGAAATGCTTTTGCGACATTTTCCAGGAGCATGGTCTACATGTGACAAAATATTGTCCATACAATATTAAGAACTAAAAATCTCATTGGTGCATGATATGTGAGGTAAAAATCCATGCAACATTCGAATGCCAACTAAATTTAAAGAATCGACAGAATTATCATGCGGTTTATCAGACAAAGGTTTTTGTACAAAATAATAATGGCAATAATCCAAGGAACAATAACGACCTGAATTACCAAAACAAGCAAATATCTGATGGCCGAAGGTATGAGCGTCGGTATGGTAACAATCATCATGGAGGATTTTCGAGTCGAGGCCGATACTTTAGGAATCAAGCGAATAGACCATGACGACCAATCCAGTGTTGTACGTGCTTAACTGAATGGCATTGACAAGATGAGTGTCCATACAAGGATTGAACCAAACTTAACTTCTGTAATAGTTGTGGTGTAGGCAATCACTCTTCAGAGGATTTTCCCACCATGCTCGAAAAAATCAATAATAAGAAAAATGTTAATGTCTTGTCTAGTGTGCAAAAATGTGATGTTGTTAGAACTAAAAACTTACAAATTGTCACTCATCAAGGAACAAAAACAAGCATGGATAATCCCAAAATAAGTAAAGTAAAGAATAAAGATGACTATCCTAACCCTGTCATACAAAAACAGTTATATAATGATGCAACAAACATATTTCAAGAATTAGCTGCACAAGAAGTAAATGATGGTGCTCGATAGAAGATGTCTCAAGAATTAATTAATCTAATACACAATGATAATCCTGTTGCAAAATTTATAGACTTATTGTATAATCTTAAGAATAACTCTAGTATTGATAAACAAGCTAAAAGCATATGTAGTTGAATCAAAAATATAAAAGTGATGCTGACCCTATAGTCAACCTGGAAATTGAAGGTTACCATGTTCGACAAGTCATTATCGACTTCATATCACAAGTAAACATCATGACCAGGGACACATGGAAACAATTTGGTAAACCTAGACTTAATGAATCAGGCATATATTAGAAGCTAGCATATCAAGGAGTAATTGAACCCATTGGTGTTTGGAGAAATTTTGACACAACTATAAAAGGTATCACTACAAAAGTCAACCTCGAAATTATTAACCCTAAGGAAGGATCCAGCTCCTTTCCGGCCTTAGTAGGCCCACCATGGGGTTGAAAGATGAAGGCATCGATTTCACTGGACAAAGAGAGAATAAAAATTAAAGGGAATGAACAGAAAATGGTTGTTCTTATTCATCCATCACAAGGTGAACCATGGACATAGCCTATAGACAAAGAACTCGATGTTCGACAACTATACCAAATACAAAACAATGATTATTATTCCAACCCGAACATATATGGAGAGATTCACTTAGGAAACCCATATTTGGTAGGTTACAACTCAGATATAGAATTATATGACTAGGACATAGAAAATTATGAGCTACACGCAAGGGAATACTGGACCATCCAAGCCATTCCGATAAAAAAAAACGTCAATGCTTCTCTATGTCTATAATTCCAAAAATATTTGAAAGAAAAGTTAGGGAATACCCATTCTTATCACCAATGAAAACATAAACATCAAACAGACCATCACTTAGGTATAAAGAACAGGAATCACCGGTCCTTCACATTGAACAAGTATCTAAAAATATAGGTGAACACGGTCGACTTCAAATTCTAGTCAAAACATTTACAGGACAAGTTGCTCGGTGGTGGGATACTCACCAGTAGAGACTACAATCATGGTCAACAACTTCAACATACTTTGTAAAATGTTTTGGAGGAAAGAAGCTAACAAATCAAGCACAAATACCAGTCTTTACACAAGGCCGGGATCCTGAAAAAATACATCATTACATGTGAAAAAGAATGGAAAAGACTTGGATATAAAGATGAACGAATATGGTCACACCTATTCTCATCGACATTAGATGATCTACCAAACAAATGGTACAAAATGGAAGAAGCACAAGGTAAAACATTTTTATGGAACGAACTTAAAGAAAAATTCATGAAGGACTTCAAATTTATACCTGAAGATGACCAACTAATCGAAGATACAAAGAAAATAAAAACATTTATAAAACCGACTATTATTAGTAGTTTGACAGGAAATCACAACCGACCGAATGCCTCATGTCATAATATTCGATCAACTAAAGTACCATAGTCGACAAGACTTCGACTAGAAGTGAAACATACAAGTGGAAAAAGTTTTCAATGGAAGTATGACCACCTTGAAATGATGAAACTAATTAGAACAATACAAAAATTTGAATCATTAGTACCAAACCAAGAAATGGTCAAGAATATAGAATCTATCGAAGCCACTGAAACTATAGAATCACCAGAAATGGTTGAAAACCCTCTATCGACAGATTCCATCCCAACTCTTCCATCGACCTTTGAGAAACCATCACCTATTCCCTCACCCACACCACCTTCACCTACACCACCATCTATTGTTCCCCCACCATAAACCTAGTTACTAAATCCCACCTTACCAAGAAACACCACAAAGCAAACGCAGACCATACCACCACCGACAGAAGAAGTTGAAGTACAAAATAGAGAATAGGAGCAGCGAAAAGGAAAAGATAGAAAAGAAAGAAAGAAAAAAGAAAAAGAACATAAAAAAAACTACAGTTGGCTCAGCAACAGATACCATCAGTTATTCACCTTGCTCAGTTATGTTCAACAACAACAGTTGACACGCAGAAGATAAGAGAGGAAGAGCTAGACCAACTGGTGGATGCCATCAACAAGGAGTCAAGACCAAGAAGAGCGAAAAGAAAAGAACAAATTGCAAAACTAAAAACATACCAGACTGAATTCCTGACAAGATGTGAGAATTTGGCAAGGAAATTCATTCCAATCTCGGGAGGGGTCAACACCGAAAAATTGTTGGACAAATCATACCAACTAGTTGAAAGTGTCGTTTCGAAATTCTAGGCACAGCTACAACAAAGAAAAGATGAGCAGGCAGAAAAAACTACTTTATTACTAAGAAATCAGTATACAGCATTTTCAGCAACCTGCACCGTGTTGTGAGAGCATATCATAGAGTCAAATTTAACGGAATAAGTTTTGAGAAATTGGTTCACCTACTATGGCCAAGTGTTTTAGTAGGTACGGGATACTCGTGAGCTAATTAGTTCATTGTAGGACCAAAAAGTGAGCACAGAAGCAATGGCGAAAACAATTCAGGACCAATTAGTGTTAGAAATGAAAAAATTAGACAAATTAGAGAAACAAGAACACTAGTAGATCATCCAAGCCAGACCAAGCCTAGTAAATCTCGACAAAATTCTTCCTCATATGAAAATATTACTTGACACTACCGAAGAAAAAGCACAACTCCTGGGACAAGACATGAGCAACATTTTTAACTTGAACATACACCAAAAAATTGATAATTTGTCGAGTCTCACAACTCTAACCATAGACATCCAAAAGGTGCTTCGCACTTGGGAGGAATTCCAGCATCATTTAGCAATTACTGTAGAATCCATCATGTAAGTATGCATATAGAAGCAACCGTCTATTAGGAAGCACATCCCATGAAAAAGAATTATAGAAACTACTCAAGACAACAATTTTTCCACCTCCCTGTTTCTTCGAGACGAAGAAATATTTTGTGTTGGGGGAGATTTTGGAGGAGCTATTCAGCTAAGTCGACTAGACTCATTAGTTGACTAATTGTAGATAAGGTCGACCTCATAGGTCATGTTATTTGGTTGAATCGATAGGTGGTTACTATAACTATTTTGTAAATGTATATATAGGTTGTTGAGCCAGATAGATACTTGGTTCGGTTTTGTTGTATGAACCCACATGTGTACTTGAGTAATATAATTTGTTATTATTTCTGCCATTCTTGTCTATTTTTTTGTTATCGTTATATGATTATTTATGTGTATTATTGGTAACCTTGCAATTTGATTGATTACAACAGAAACCTAACCCTAACCATGATTGCACCCTCCTTGAAAATTTTAGCAAGTTTGAGTCCTCAAAGATGTTTCCATTATTGTATCCTTCATCCCATTTAGAAACTAGGCTTTCCTTGACCCAAAGTTGCTATTTTTCCTTATGACAGCTTTTCTTGGCTTTCCTTCTTTTGTGACTAAACTCCAAAAGGGAAATCGCGCCCTCCTTTGGTCCATTGTTTCTATTTTTCCTTATGACATCTTTTCTTGGATTTCTTGCTTTTGTGACTGAACTCCAAAAGGAAAACTATTTCCTCCTTTGATCAATTGTTGCCTCTTTTGTGTCTGGATGCTTTTCTTTGGTTTTAGCACTTTCCATTTTACTATATGATTGTTTTTGTCAAATAGTTTCTAATTTTCCTCCTTGGAAAGTTGGCTTGCCCATTACGCCCTCCTGACATGGAAAGCTTAATTCCACATAATTAATTGCTCAATAATTAATAATGACAATAATTAAAATCAAGTACATAACTTAATAATAATTACTTAGCAAAATTTCCATAGGCTAATTAATTAATACCACTTAGTCCCCCTAGGTGTTTAGAATGGTCCACACTTTTGGTGGTAAAAATGTGGGGACATGAAAGTCCTCCCCTCCCAAGTCTGCTTATCCTCAAGATGAAGCACTTCAGAGTGCTACAAATTTATCCACTGCTGCACCACTATGATCATAGTCATTTCTTTGATGACCACTTCCTTTAGAAAAATTGCGAACCCAGTTAAGGTAACTGAATAGAATTCCCAGATCCCATTGCCTCCTTTGTCAGGACCCAATTTTTTTTCCCCCTTTTGAACACTATCATTCTCAAGAATGTCAATATCCCATGGTCTTATATGCCTCCTTCCACCCAACAGTAAAAACAACAAAATTTTATCATTGTGGAGGATGAAAATGAGGTTGTGAAAATCATACCACCATACTAGAAGCTCATCTCTCCCCATGCCAAACTGAAATTTTTTTAAAATATCCCACCATTCATGGAATTCCTCAATGTGGGACCAAATAATATTGATTATCTCCACCATATGTAACTCAATGTGCCAGGAAGCATCGATACATACATCATTTCTTCTCCCAAAGAATAGGTGGTGATCCCCTATGGGGTTGCTCAACTCCAACATGTCTCTACTCATCCAATCCTTGGAATTTTGTGTACCCAATGAATCCATTGGCTGCCACACATTTATTATCTTCTTTCCACATGATAAAAAAATTCCATATGCATCTATGGAATTGCTACAAATGCAAAGAAAACTCTTACCAATGTGAGCCAAGCTTGCACACCCTTTAGTCTCCATCTCTGTTATGATATTCCTATACAATCCATGTGTGTATGAATGGCATCAATCATCTGCAAAATGTTCCTATGATTCTGCTAAGAATGCAATGGTGCATTCATCAAGTCATTTTGAACACCTATGGGAGCCTCCTGCTCCTCATGTGGCACCAACAAGGAAAATTCCTTCTCCCAATTTCCATCCCCACTTGATGTGACTGAAATAGTAGTGTGAGTATAATTGTGAACCATATCTCTGCAATACTTATCCTCCCATATTAAGGCTTCATCTTCTTCATCAATGGATGATCCAACCAATGTGGGATCATATAAATCTTCCATGGAAAAGAGACTCTCTTCAGAAAACAAATCTAGTTTTCTCTGGAAAATATCAAGTGCTTGGTACTCTTTAAGATTGTCTGCACAGTCCTCAAGAACATGCAAAAATAAATGCATATCATGATCCACCATATCATGAGATTCCTCCATATGATCAGGAATGCAATCATACTTATGAAGATGGCTGAATGGTGTGTAGGAGGGTAGATGAAATATTTGCAACTCCTCATGAAGTTGCTATATGTGCATCTTGGACTCTTGGAGTGCACATTAAGTGCTCTTCAATGAATATTGGGTGGTCACTAATTCTTGTATGATCTTGTAATTCTCCTCTTCATCCTTCAAGGATGATCCATGTAAAATCTCAACAATCTCAACCAAACTATCTCTATCAGAAAGCAATTGGAGAAAATTACCTTTGGTGCTTTTCATGGCTTTCTGAAACTTCTCCATGTCTTCCATGGAATATTTCTCCTCCAACTTCCAACAAAGATTAATCATCAATGCATGGGTTCTATGGAGATTTTGTATGGAATATTTGATATTGCACTCACTCATATTTAGTGAACCTGAAAGAAATTGAGGTGTTGGAATATGAAACTCTTCTTCTTCGTCACTGCAAATACCTTGCAGTAACTTGCACTTCTCTTCTTGAGTTTTTGTATATGCTTTCCCACTTGGAAGTATAGATGGTTCATAGCTCTCCTCATTGACGAAAATGGGATTTGGATTCTCACTAACATCAATCCTTTCCTCTGGTGTGGCTGCAAGTTCACCATGGTACAAGAGAGTACAAAAATATGAACTATGTAAATCCCTTTGCACCAGACGTTTCTCCTTCATATTTCCTAGTTCACACACAGCTAGTGGGGGCTTGTCTTCCACTTCATCAGGAAGTTCAACTGATGAATTCATATCTGATATATGTTATTCTTTTTTATTTGATCCAAAATATAACTCATCATTATCGACAACATCACCCTCTTGTTTACTGATTTTGTGTTCCCCAACATAGAAACTAGGAGTGAATTGTTTTCCCTCACCATTGTCCTTCATCCTGCATTCCTCATAGGAAAGTGAAATATTTTCAATATCCCATTAATCATATGGATGAAAGTAATCATGGCTACTAAAAAAATCAGATCCCTTATTACCCATGTCCTTCATGTTATCTATCTTCCCGAAGTGATCATTTAAGGTTTCCTACTCCACCAAATTTCCTGGTTCATACCCAAGTAGTGTGGCCTTGTTTTCTTCTTCCTTATGTGGCTCTAGATGTGACTATAACTATGATTTGTAATATTATTTTTTATATGATCCAAAATATGTATCTTCACCCATACATGATCCAACATCCTTATCAATGATTTGCATATCAGCTCCAAAGAATTTGGAAGTGCATTCACCTTCCTTTTCTCCTTCCATGCAGTGACTTGCACTCCACCTCATGGATATTTTTCTTTAATTTATTTCTTTTCTTAATCAAGGATCTTGATGATTCTTTAATTATGTTTGGAAAACATCTAACCATCCTCTTACTACTTGGACAAGTATATGGATTTGATGAATCTTCCTTCTTTCCTCCTCTTTTGGCTCCAAATGGAAACCTTCTAGTCTCCACTTCCTTGCACACTTAATCAACCATGTGTGCAATCCTTCTCATTTTTGTCCCACAGTAGGGATCTCTTAACATATTATGTGTCTCAAGAGTGCAGTACTCTAAAAAATATAAGATCTCCCTTATCTCTTCCTTCAAGGCATAGTATTCCATGGAATACTGGAAGGTTTCCTTAGAGTTCCTTCCATTCAAAATTTGTCCATTGATGCTTGTAGATTTATTCCAAAGAGATTGTTCATAATATAAGAGCCAAAAATAATTCATATCATTCATGTTGCATCTACCTGAGGTACTACATGCGGGCTCTTCATAGCCTTCATCTTCAGACTGCTCAAGGTCTTCTTCAATCATTGGTAGGAGCCTCATGGATTCCTAATAGGATGAATCATAAATGTAATCATTTCCATTCATTGGTAGTCCTCCATAAATATATAATTATTCTTCTTCTTCAAACCTTCTGCACTATTCTTCATACTACTCATCAAAGTCTTGCTCACAGTATGACATGGCTAAAAATGTTTCTTCCCTGAGGCATTTATTTCCACAGGATGAGCCAAGGATATAACTCTGATACCACTATAATTTTTCAAGATCTGATTTACATATAATAACACTAACTTTCTTGCAAATATGATGTAAAATTCTGATTTAAAACTTGCACTCTGTTAGACAATTTTTGGACTAGGCAGATAAGGGTATTTTGCTGAGAAATTTAAGAACATGAAAGAGGGAAAAGGGAAGAAACCAATGAAAATTTCAGGACATAAATATAATATTCCCTAACATATTTATATCAGGGACCATTTATGCTTTAGATTCATCTATGATGAAACTTACTCCCATGCTTCTGGATCACCCAACCGTGAAACTAGGCAGACTCCTTCAAATCCTTTCAACAAGAGACTTGGGGAAATGTAAAGAGATGTTATCAGACATTTATAAGGTATCCAATAATTTTTCATACATTTAGGAACATTTCTAGAAATTTTTGGGTTTGTTTGGGATGAATTGGAAAAAAATGGCAATTTTGGCTTGGGGAGACCCTACGCAAAAATGGATTCTCAAAAAGGGTACATATCCAATGAAATATCAGTATGAATGCTTGTATGGACATAGGATTTATTTTAGAACATACATAAACTTCCATAATTTCATTTTGATGCACAAAACTCTCATAATTACAAAAATGGCTAGACTAGTCAAATTTAATTAGTCAACTAGCTAGGGTGCACAAGATTTAGTAAATTTCGTATCATAAAGAAATAAGAATTGATAATTACATGTAAAAGAGAATAATATGACATTATTTTACATAAAATATCATTCATAACTCCTTTCCATGGCATTACTTCACTCTTCATACATATAAATTGATAAAAACCCCATCTAGTGGGAAAATAAGGCTCAATCATGGAAACTGAATATATGAGCTTCTTGGAACATGAAATATTACTGTATTATAGAAGTGGTAGATTATATTTGGGGCTGAAAATAACATAAATCATATTGGATGACTGATCTCTCCGCAAATAGGATTGAAAACTAAGGGCAAGAGGCCCAAATCCCTCATCAAACTGGGAATGGGAGCATAGGTGTTCAGTTGTACTTCGTTGGAGATGATTTTCATTGGGTGGCTGACATGATGTAGATTTCTGATCTGAACATAGGATTTTGAACATAATTTAACCATAACCTGCAATGAAAGTAGAAGTGGATAAGAAGAATGGGTAAGAGGAAGAGAGGACTTTGGGCACATCTCCTAATAGACTGAGGCACAACACTCAGTAATGAAGCTTAGCTTCAATCAATATCACAACATACATTATCCAAACTGATTAAAGGAGCTCGAATTTCCTTTAAATAGATCACTTGGTGACTTGTTTAGAAGGTATAGGTAATAGGTGACCTATGAGAGCAATTCATTCGCTTAGAAAACTAACCCTAACCATGAATGCATCCTCCTTGAGAATTTTAGCAAGTTTGAGTCCTCAAAGATGTTTCCATTCTTGTATCCTTCATCCCATTTGGAAACTGCACTTTCCTTTACACGGAGTTGCTATTTTTCCCGATGGCATATTTTCTTGGCTTTCCTACTTTTGGGGCTGAACTCCAAAAGGGAAACTGCACCCTCCTTTGGTCCATTGTTGCTATTTTTCCTTATGACAACTTTTCTTGGCTTTCCTACTTTTGTGACTGAACTCTAAAATGAAAACTGCACCCTCCTTTGATCAATTATTGCCTCTATTATGTTTGGTTGCTTTTCTTTGGCTTTTAGCACTTTGCATTTTCCTATCTGATTGTTTTTGTCTCAAAGTTTCTAATTTTCCTCCTTGGAAAGTTGGCTTGCCCATTGCGCCATCCTGACATGTAAATCTTAATTCCACATAATTAATTGCTCAATAATTAAAATCAAGTACATGCCTTAATAATAATTACTTAGCAAAAATTTCCTAAGCAAATTAATTAATGCCACTTAGTCCCCCTAGGTGTTTAGCATGGTCCACACTTTTGGTGGTCAAAATGTGGATACATGACAACAAACAACTCCATGCAAGAAGAGTTCAAGTCTTTGCAAGACAATGAAACTTGGGAGTTGGTTCCTCTACCTTCCAAGAGGATTCTAGTGCAATTTAAGTGGGACTATAGGACCAAAGTGGATGTTGATGGTTTTGATCTCAAGTACAAGGCCAGGTTGGTTTCCATAGGCTTCTCTAAAGTCCAAGGAGTGGACTATACAGATACATTTGCACCGGTTGCAAAGACAGACTCTATCAGGCTAGTTTTGGTCATTATTGCATCTACGCGATGAGAGGTGCACCACATGGATATGAAGAGTGCTTTTATTCATGGTGACCTTCATGAGTAGATTTATATGTAGAATCATGAAGTTTTCTTTCATTATCCTTCAATTGTTTGCAAGTTGAATAAGTCTCTCTATGGACTCAAGGAATCCCACAAGGCTTGGTATGCCAAGATGGTCAACTTTCTTCTATCACTAGGATTTGAAAGATGCAAATATGATCCTAATGTATATTTGCCTCATTTATTTTATTCATTTCAGGTCATAGTATTGTATGTTGATGATCTTTTGATCACTGGAAATTTCATTTCTGATATGGGTTCAATTAAGTCTTCATTGCTTAGTGTGTTTTCAATGATTAACCTTGGATTGTTGAAATAATTTCTTTCCTTGGAGATTGAGCAATATGATGCAGGTATCAAATTTATCCAATAAAAGTATGTTGTAGACCTGTTATTGAATTTCAAAATAGCTGAATTTAAGGAATCCAAGTGTCCCTTCCTATTGGGAGTGAAACTAGGTGATTTTGGTTCATCTCCATTAGTGGACAACTCGTTGTATAGGAAGCTAGTTGGGAGCTTGTTGTATCTCACATGCTCCTTACATGATTGGTATTATGCAATAGGTGTTGTTGAAAGGTATATCTAATATCCTCATGAGATCAATTGGAAGTATTCTAAGAGGATCTTGCATTATGTGTAAGGAACCAAAGACTTCAAGATACACTATGCTACTAGTTCTCCACTAGAACTAGTTAAATTTACTGATTCTGATTGGGATGGAGATTCCATTGAAAAAAAGTACACTTTAGGTTATGTATTCATGCTTTCACATGGTCCCATATACTATTCAAGTAATAAACAACACACTGTATCCCTTTCATCAGCTGAGGTCGAGTATAAAGGAGAAGTGAATGCAGCTACACAATGTGTGTGGTTGCAAGGAATTCTTGGAGAACATGGTTTTGCATTTGATTCACCCACTGTAATTTGGTGTGAAAATCAAAGTGCAGTCAATATTTCCATTGATCCAGTATAGAGACAGAGGACCAAGCACATTGAGATACACAAGCACTACATCCGTAGCTTGGTGCATGAGCAGGTGATATCATTTTAGTATTGCCCATTTGTAGAGAAAACTGTTGACCTATTCACCAATAGATTTAAAGAGAAGACATTCACCTATATGAGGTCACTCCTTGGAGTGGTTGACACATGGTGATGACTGATATTCACTTTCATATTTTTCTCCATGTCAATTTTAGAGGGGAGGTTTTGTTCTCATGAGGTTTTCCTCCTTAACCTTGTTATATGGACAAATAAATTTTTGTAATAGTTGACTTGAGCCTTTGTTTCCAAGGCCTAAATTTTTTATGTGGTTACACTAATTCAGGCTTAAGGGGGGGTGTTATAGAATCATACCACCTAGTACCATGGACTCATCTGCCTTGGTTATATTGGTCTAGCGAGGTATTTGGGGATTTTGGACTCATTAATGCACCCAAGCGCCCATACTTGATCATTCAGGATACACATGCACCCTCATTTATGAAATTTCAGTCCTTAGTGCATTCCCACTCCTTAAAACATGGAACTGGTTTGACCAGAGGCACCCATGCATTGTAATTGACTATTTTGGCTCTTTTAGACCATTTATTGCTACCTAGAGCCACTCCCACTCACCCATGCACTCCAACATGCCTAGCCTAACCTTGTTTATGTCCTGGCATGCTTCACCCATGTTCATATGGCCATTCCTAATCTTTTGAGGTGGTTTGGGAGCTCATTGGTCCACCTAGGGGGGTTTGAGGTCCAATCTAAGCCTGCCATATGTATGCCTTCAATTTTCCTCCAAAGGATAACGATTTTAACCTATTTTATTATAATGATGTTCCATACATATTTACATGTTGGACAATCATAGAAACTTTAGTTATTGGAACTGTTCGAATGTGTTAATTTTTCTCTTTTCATTGTTTTTCTATATAGTTTGTGAAATTATTGAGTTGTGAGGATTCCCTTACCTCATATATCTTGTCATGAATCATATTTTCATAGTTATGCCTACATTTCTCCCATTTGTAATGGATTAAAATTAACCCAAGTGTTTATTTCATAATTAAATAGTTGGCGAAAAGAAATAATAAATTCCATAAGTTGGGATTCCTTGGGAGCACAAATAAATCAAGGGGAGAACCCCACATTTGCAATGGATTAAAGGTATCCCAATTGTTCATTGCATAATTAAATATTCAACGAGAATAAATAGTTAATTCCATAAGTTGTGAGCACACATTAATCAAGGGGATCATGTGGAAGAAGACGTACATGCACATGAGTATGAATGGGTTCAGGAAGGAATAAATGTATAATTGGAAGGAACCAAAAATATTAAGAAAATTTAGGAATTTCACCAAGAAGTTGATTAAATGCATGAAAATTCCAACCTAGACTTAGTGGTAGTGTAGGATGCACCCTTAAATGAAAATATGACTCCTACTTATGAAAATTGAGGAAAGTGAATATTGCACCATAGCAAAGTTTTGAAGATTGGCAATATTTTTATGGTTTATTAAATCATATTGCAGTTGCACCACACATATTCAAATTCTGAATAGATGTGGTCAAGGCCACCACCACCTCTCCAAGATTCACTTCCTCGACCTATGTTTGACTACTTTATCCCTAGAGGATCAATAAACCATCAATTGGTTGCAACACATCAAAGAGAAATAATAATATACCTATTGATAAAAATTAATAAATGATGATGGAAAAATTTTCTCTGTAAACTTTCATACATTTCCTCCCTTCTTAACAACGAAGATGATTTTTAGGGTAGGGGAGATGTTGGAGGAACCTAATCGACTAGGCTAAGAGTCATCCAAAGAAAGGAATATCCAACTAGGAATCATATTCAACTAAGTATTCGGCTCAATCAACCAACTAATTGAATCGATTGACTAGGGTAGTTAAAGCAGTTATAACTACCTTCTCTAATGCAACAATGTAAATATTCTTCTTGTTGTTGGTTAAGCAGTTATAACTACCTTCTCTAATGTAACAATGTAAATATTCTTCTTGTTGTTGGTTCCACTACTATATCTCTGATCTTATTCTATGTATGATTGCTTATATATCACTTTGTTGTATATTATGCTTAGTTAACTACATTACTAGTAACTACATATTGTCTAATCCCTTGGATTACAAAAAACTCCATTTTGACCAAGGTATTATTCTTCTTTTCAACAACATCATTCTTCCAAGGTGTGTAAGTTACATATTTTTGCAACAAATACCATGTTGTGACATGTATTTCTCAAATTCCTTGCTCAGATATTCTTCTCCATTGTCAAATTTTGCACATTTTGTATGTCAACAACTTGTTTTTCAACCATTTCCCCAAATTCATTAAACTTTTCAAAGAAATCAACCTTATTATTCAAAAAATATACCCAAGCAAACCTAGAAAAATAATTAATATAGGTTAAAATATACCCTGCACCAACTAATAAAGGGTGGTTGGTTCATTACACAAAGATCAATGTCGATAAGTTCCACTTGAGATTATTCTCACAATGCCTTCCCTATCTCAAGCGCAACATAGTGATGTTTTCCAAAAGCACACATTGTCCATACAACATCAAGATGCACTACCCTAGGTAGTCCATTAACTATACCAACCTTCACCATCAATTACATACTTGTGTTGTTGTTGGTGGTAGTGTTTATTACTATCGTAGCTTCTACTTTTCTAATAGGAAGACATTATTTTTAATAACCCGTAAACTCAAAATAAGCATCTTCCACTCTCCTACAGTTAAGTGAAGAATGGATTTGCTGGTAATTTTTAAATCTATTTTTATATTATGCCCAAAGGATACATCAACAATACTTTACCCAAAGGATGCAATAAATAACTAGCACAAGATTTGAGATCAATCTGTATATATGGAAAATCCCATGCATAGAAGGAGCAAGACTAGCACGATTTGAACCTAGGTTGTTGTCATAACAAATGCTCCATGTTGCTTCTAGAGTGCTTCTAGATATGTTGGGATTCTCCCTAGGGGTGTAGAGGTGGTTTGAAGGTCCCCACTACATTAATAATAGTTTAGTTATAGTGGTCATTCAAAGTAAAGTGAACTAGGTCCACCATGTTTATTATTATTAAATAAGGCCCACTAGGTTGTTAGTATTGAATAAATGTAATGTGACCTTATTAAAGGAGGACCCTATATAGTTATAGGGTGGTTATAATTAAGGTTTTTTATCTAGTTCTAAATAAGGATGGAGTCCTCCTTATGGGAATATATTAGAGTATTTGTATTGGAGCTTAGCTCATGAGGGGATTTCCCCCTTAAAGAGGCAAGTGAAAAAGAGTTTATCCTTCCATAAAAGGATCATTGTAAGTTGTTCCCCTACCTTAAGTGTGATGATATTGAAGAAATTATTAGGAATTTCTAAATATTGTGTTTATGATATACGGTCATGGCACTAAGATCCATCCATCTAGTTTTTTGCGTAGAATTTGAAGAAACTAGTTGCGTATCTAAGTTCCTCTTGAAAAAACACCCAATTTCAAAAAGAAATCATTCAAATATGAGTTTAGAAAGTGGATATCTAGTTGGATTAAATCAACCTTACTTGGGTTTTTTTTCCAATGATGACCACAAATATTGGAAAGCAATTATCTTTTAACAGAGCACATATATTGCAACCCGGGACTAACTTGACCAGACATAGTATTTTGAGGGCTTCAAATTGGTATATTATATGATATACCTCCACTCAATAATTATTGCACTATAGCCAGAGCAAATTTATTCCCTAAAAAACCTAGTTATCATACTTACATTGGTTTATATGTCGTTTTACATGGATCTATAGTATTCCCATCATTAAGGAATATCTACCGATATATGAAAAATATGTGGAAGATGTAAATTATCTAGAAGGAGCCTCTCTTATAAGTTTTCTTGAACTTTCTATATATTAAGAAGGCCATATCAAAAATAGATATTACTCAAAGTAAAATGAATTTTATAACTTATAGTTTTGTGCACATTCCATATATCGATCGAGTACAAACACTACAAGAATCCTATAAAACAATCCAAAGGTATAAAAATATCTCAATAAGTGGGTATAGTAGAACCATAGAAAGGTAGAAGTATCGGAACAAGAAGCATAATTATAGTAGTTGAATACCTCAAAAAGTGGTCAGGGGTAGAACCAGTAAGTAGTTATACTAAGGAAGTAGCAACAAAGTTCAACAATGAGAACATTACAAAGTTTGATTCCCACTTACAATAATAAATTATAATGGAACCCACTCTGTTAATAGTATGTCACAATTGTTAATGATGGAATTCATGATCAACCATTATAAAATTTCCCCTTGTCATCTACAAGAAAATGGGGAAGTCAAGTCATTTAACAAGTCTTTGTCAAAAGGACTTACCAATATGCTCAACATTGGCATGGATGATTGGGATGATAAAGTGGCTACTACCCTTGGGGCATACATAGAAACATATAAAAAAGGCTTATCAATATATGCGCCATGGACATTTACATGGATGATTGGGATGATAAAGTGGTTATTATCCTTTGGGCATACATAGCAACATATAATAGGTCGATTGGGAAGACACCATTCAAACTGGTATATGGAAAGGAAGCAATAATCCCACTTCGCTTTAGAGTAGATGCGAATAAGGTAGCTAGTATATTAAAGGTCAACTTTGAAAAATATAAGGAGGATAAACTTCGCCAACTTAACAAACTTGAAGAAGAAATAATGATCGCTCTTTACCATAAGATTTAAAAAACAACAACAAAAAGCATGGCATGATAAAAAATGGAAGAAGAAATAATTTGAAGATAGAAACCTTGTACTTTTATACGACAGTAAAATCAAGGTTAATACTAGAATATTGGAGACAACATGGCTTGGACCATATGTGATAGAAGATATAAAACCAAGTATATCTATACAATTGAAGTCTCCAAGGAAAATTTCTAAACAAAGTAGTCAATGTGCCCAATTGAAAATATACCATTCTTGAAAATAATATAAAAAGATATAAAAAATTATAGGGGTGAATACTTGTGTCACTAATAGGAATGGGTGTGCTTGAAAACCAAGACATCCTGGTGGGTTCACTTATTGAAAAAAACCATGAAAAAATGAATAAATTTGTCATTTAGGGTAAAGAAAGTGAACAACTATAAATTTTAAATGATAAAACCATAATCACAAAGAGATGGAAAAAGTTGTATAGTAAAAATATCAAGATAGACAACTTGGATGTGGGGAATGAGAATAAAAATGGCATGACAAATTAATAGACAAGGGATCGACAAGTTGGAAAAAGATCAGAAAAAGAAGATCAATCGGGAGGAAAGAATAAACTAAATTAATGCCAAAACTCAATTGACCAATAATATAAGGATGAGAGATGGAAGAGAAGTGATATAATATTGGACATAATTTGAAGAATTGTGTTGTAGAAGTTTAGAAAAAATGAAAGAAAAATTGACTCATAACAATGGGTCAAAAAGAAAAAAATGCTCGAAGTCAAAAAACGATTGATTGGTTGAAAGGAAACAGTTGATCGAAAATTAATGAGTCACGTCAAAGGTCGAAGTTTGGAATTAATATGTGACTTTAATGAGTTTCACAGTCAATTTGAACATTACATGAGTGGTGAATGCAAAGATGGATAAAAATCAGCTTTAAATACAAATAGATGGGATAAATATTAACAAACACCAAAGGAGACATAATAAGAATATCTTATTGTGAAAAGCAGAGAATAGAGCATGGTCAAACATAATTGAGTAGGGTATTTACCTTCGAAAGAGTTGACAATATGGAACCTCAGATGAGGGAATCAATTTAACTTTCAATAGATACAAAAATCAAAGATGTTCGGTCCTAGAACTAAGAAAATACATGATAAACAACCCATGATATAATTGGTGCTTAAGGTGCATAGAATTCAACAAGCTAAAATGGATGTCATTGACAGGGACACACATTGGAATAATTACTTGCAATGGGTTGTAGTTGGTATAAAATGGATAAATGAAGCTTTGAGACTATATAAAGCTATGATTCATTCATATTTGAGTGCTCCACGAGCTACATGATTTCAAGGATAGATAGAGAAGGATACAAAATTCATAGTTAATTGGTATCATAATGGGAAATTTTGGCTAAATGAACATGTAGCAATAACTTTAGTCTTAATTAAAAAAATCAAAGGGTTTCCAAACATGGGATAAATCATTCTGAAGACAATTGATGCATTATACTATATATAGATGTTTACAAGAGGTACTACCATGAATAAATCATACAGATTAGTGATAAGTCAAGTGAAAGAGGAACACCATCAAATGGGCATGCATCATAATTTGTCTATGCTTGACTAGTTTTGGTTTAGCATTAGATTTCAAATTGAATATGTTGGAAGTGATTGGATGAATGATCAATGAAGCTAAGGTGTACAACTAGGAAAAACATATTGGATAAATTTAGAAGAGCAACTATGAAAAATTCCATGTGAAAAGTAAAGCTATAAGATACCCATCATTGTTGATTTGGATAGATATGTCACAAGTTTGCTCAGTCAGTGAATCAACATTTAGACTAACAAACAAACAAACCATTTAGAGTTTACAATGCTTTACAACAAAAAAAAAGGTTGAAATGAAGGTCTCACACCTCAATACCGTTAAATTAACAACATCACGATTCATTCTCCAAGCCAATATTGTGCAACAGGATTGGGCATCATGTGTTGAGGTAGGGAGCATGAGTTGGACTCAAGAAGCTTGGATTAAATTCTTGGGTTGGACTAAATAATGACTAAGCATTATGTGTAAAGGTTAATCCTCATGTATTGAGGTGAATGCTTTGATATGTGAAAGTGACGATGTTGTACAGTCTTGTTGGATAAGACTAAGGACTTGTGTGTAAAGTCAGATCCTCGTGTGTTGAGGTGGGACTCATGTGTAGAGGAAATGATTTTATATATGAACCATGCATGATGTGTGACATACTACTAACCATGATCTATATATTAAGTCTCCTCTAGAGACTATCCACCTCCAGTGTGAATTAATTTAGCAGAAGATCACCTCGCACGATAGTAGAATGATATGATCACGTCATTGGAAAAATATCCTTAGTATAAATTGATATGATAGATAAATTAAAGTTAGAACATATGGACCGTGCAGAAAAGATAACATATAAATATAAGTTGCATAGAGAACAAATAGAATTTGAATTGCTCATGATCATGAAGCTCTCTAGAGCTCCAAGATGATGTGAACTTGGTGAATATGTTTGGAGGTCTCTTCCTCCTTGGTAGAAGAGGAATCTACTCAACTGGATCAAGAACATAATCAGCTGCATGATGGACAATGTGGCCATGTAGAGCAACTGGGTAACACTGACAATAAAGCGAATTGAAGTGGTGCTTTTTACGGAGAGAAACTTCCTATGGCTTGGGGTGTACCACAATAGATAGCTAGACATGAGAAATCAATCCTTTCCCAATATGTAAGAGAAACCAAACATCTAACACTAAGGGACCTCGAATCATACCTTATTCCGAACGGTTGAAGTAGATCCCCGTTGAGCTTTTTCCAATCCTGCTTATGCTAACAATTTGATCTCAACAACAGCAAACAAGACAAGCATGCTATATAATATGGTGTTAGATATCTCTAGCATATATAATCAACAATGTATAAGCAATTAAACATATCCATGGATTCAATATTCATTCAAATGCACATCATTGGACAGGAAAAGATATTTCAATTAATCAAATCAAAGATTACACATGTGACAACCTCTGTCGGCACATGTATGAACCAGAGAAACCGAGTCCTCCACCTAGGCCTCCACCACCTCAATCCTCCATCTCTAGATAGCAATCTCACAAGCAAAGGAAAGATTGGGAAGAACACAAAGTGCTCCAAAGGGACAAAGGGATGCATACTCAAGTGAATGCAAGCTATGGAAACAATGGACTATAGTTTCGTTTCTCTTCAATTCCTCCTCTTCAACATATCCAAGGGGTTCCTTATATATCACTCCAAATGGGTAATGGAGGGTCAAATCCAAGCGATATCAAGGAATATGGAAGTCCAAAAGTCAAGTGGTTCAGACATACATGAAGGAAAAATCCAAAATTATTTGGATTTATGCACACATCCCGATGTGCACGGGTTTGAGGTCAAAAGTCGTGTGTACACGCGAGTATGGGTTTAAAAGTCGCGTACAACAATAAACAAGGCATTTTAGGGATGAACTTGGAAACATCAAAGTATAATATCAGACCATGGGGTCTAAAGAGTCTGCAAATGGATAGGGAAGGCCATAAATATGTGATCAACCATGTGTGGTAAAATCAGCTATAACAAATGTCCCCTAATGTGTGAGGTTAGAGGGGTAACATGATGGCTGAAATACATTATAAAATCCATCCCAGAAGTGGAGTGATGAAGAACCAGGTGGAAGAACCAGCCATCCATCAGTATAGTACAATAATCAATCTCTGCATGTGACTGCAAATACATATAGCAGTCCCAGATATATAAGAGTACAATGGCCATGAATAGGCATGACATACAAAATATGACATGTGTGGTCATCTCCATGTACAATAAATAATAGATCAGAATATCCATGATGAAGATATACAATGGATCAAGATATCCATAGAAGCTGAAGATATACAATGGATCAATATGGGCCATAATGGCTGAAGATATCTGACATACACTGGAACCAAATCACGATAGCTGAAATCTCATGAACACTGGCACGATCAAGGAGGTAGCATACGTGGAATTCCACCAAGATGGAAGGTATTCTACACAAACCGCTACGAGTACATGTCCTACTATGCGAATAGAAGTGTTGAGGTCGAACATAGTACTCCATCATCCGATGACCAGCCATTGATGTATACCGTTAATAGACACGAGATCACCCATCGATAAATGAAAATGGGAATTAAGGTACTAGAGTGCAATCTAACAAGTGTGAATAGATGTGTTGAGGTCGAACACTTGGAAGAATCCATCGATCAGGGGACATTGATGTATTCCCAAAACTGTCAATGGAAAGAAAACCTACCACTGATGACTGTGAGTCTCAAGGCACTCAAATGAATTTAGAATCCTATCCAAGAATAAATGGTTTGAAGACGACGGGATGGAATCTACTAGAAGGAGGACATTAAGGAATCCCCCATCAACCAACACGAGGTACTCAGCAACACTGTATAATTTGGACAAACACGAACAAGATGTGCATGAACCAGTAACAGTACCAGGAATGGCCAGCATGCAAAGTCAAGCTAACTGAGGAATGGCCGACTCAGGCTTCTACTTCCTTCAAACAAGAGCATAAAGGAAAATGTTGACTGAAGGTAGGCAGCATGGACTCAATATGCAAACTGGGACATCTCTCTGACACGGGAGGCATCAACAAATGCTCCATAGGGACTGGAAGCTTAACCAGTTGGTGGAGATAAACTTAGAGTAATGAGTACAGCTCCTAAAGTCAAACTAATAACCCAACCAATGGATGTGATATAAAGTGCTATGTTCGAAGGAAACACGACTCGACTGCTGCCAAAGATAACATCTTTTCCTGTCTGGATTTTTGGTTTTTTTATTTTTTTGGCCTTTTTTAGATATTTTGAAAAGCTTGAAAAAGAATAAAAGTGATTTATAGTTACAAATCTAGGAGGAGACGAGTTTTAGGGGACAATCAAACTAGTTCCAAGTAGCGGAACATACCTATGCTCAATGCAAGGAAATATGTGCAGGATAATGACACTCGTGGGAAGGTCCCCTCCCAGTAAAAAAGGGGGAATCTAGCTGCAAAAGATATGTAAAAAGGCTTTGCTTGGCTATACATGAGACAAGCTCAGGCTATATGGATGATAATCAAAGTTAGGAAAGCTGTTACACTCAAAATCTGTCACCAGCATGTGATAGGATCCCTAACACAAGACATTTTCACTCAAATCCCAAACTTGAAGAGAATTCTTCTCTAGGTGTTGATTCCAACATACAAAATTGCAGCACCACTCTTACCCTCAAGCAGATAAGCGGTACCCTGTTCAGCACCGCCCTAGTTGTGTAAGAACCAGGCGGTGCCACTGCCTTTAACCTATGTTGTCGGTGTTGTTCCTACCCATCACCTCTCTATCATAAAGGCCTGTAAGCGGTTCCCTTGGTAAAAAGTGAAAAAAAGGAAGTTTCTTGAGGCTTCTAGAAGAAGAGCCTCATGTCTAACGTTATCCCTACTCACCTGGGTTGGTTAAGGTCAAGATCCATCTTTGTAGGATCTTGTAGCCACCTCACCCACCAATCTCTCAACCATACTATCCATTTGAGCCCTATAAATACAAGCTCATACTCCATGGTTAAGGGAGAGAGAAGAATAGTAAAGTTATGATGTTGAATTGATACCCTGGCTTAATCCATCAGAGAGAAATTGTGGAGCAAGTTGGAGCTATCAGGGACAAGGTGCTAGTCTTGTGAAGGATTTTATCAGCACTAAGGCACATGGTTGTAAGATATTTCATTTATTTTCTAATGCAAAGTTGATTTCCTTCCCGCATGTTTGTTGTGTTAATCTCACATATATGTTATTGGATTCCTTAGTCACTAATATAGATGTGTAGATGATTTTTTGGTAGCCTTGATGTCTTTGTATGTTTGATATGTTTTACAAGTATATAGGTCCTTCATCAAAGTTACATTCCAGGAATCTATAAAGTTCAGGGGTCTTCAACCGAGTTATTCACTCATTTATTCTGAATCTGAACCATTTAGACCAGAGGAACAGTTTCTATCGGCAAAAGGTGATATATTCCTAATAACAAATTTGGTAACTCCGCTAGGGATAGATCTGTCTTGTTCTTCCTTAGTTTCTAAAATACTCTTGTCTGAATCCAAGCTCCAAACTCCCATCTTTGTAGTTAGATCTACATTTAATCTACTAAAGTTTTGGTTTGAAATATTCAGATCTCTTCAGATATGAACTATCTTAACTTTTTGTGCTCTGTATTGTGGTTGATTCATTAGTTTTTATGAATTTTTTGACATTTCTAACTTGATTTTTTTCTCTCCTACTATTCTAGGTTGTTGCAGAGAATAGCACATGTGCCTTTGGCAAGAAGTGTTAGTAGGAATATTTCACCTTCTGTGGACAGAATTTGTTCCTCTAGTCTGAATGGTTCAGATCCAGAACAAATGAACGACAAAGGATGAAGACCCTCCCTGGATATCGTAGATACCTGGAATGCCTGCTTCGATAGTAAACCTATGTACCTGTAATCAGATTAAACGTGCAAACACATCAAAGCTACCAGAACATAATCCAATAATCCATGCCAGTGACTAAGGAATCCAACAACATTTACATGTGAAATCAAACAACAACAATAAAGTGGGACGGAAATCAGCTTTGCATTAAGATTAAAATGGAGAAGTTTACAACCAATTAAGCCTTAGTGTTGACATGCATCTCCATGAAACCAAACACTTTCATCCCCATAAGCTCCAAATTTTCTCTCTATGCTCTCCAATGGCTTGGTCCAAGTGGTCAATCCAATAGCATAACAATACCTCAATGGTTCTCCCCCTCAACCATGGATATGAGCTTGTATTTATAAGGCTCAATGGATAGGAATGACTGAGAGATTTGTGGATGAGGTGGCCTCTAAGATCCTAGTATGAGGGATCTCGAGCTCAATTGACCCACAATGATAGGGATAAGGGAGGACACGAGGCTCATGGTCTAGAAGCCTCGAGAATCTTCTCTTTTTCCCATTTTACCCAGGGTACCGCTTTTCTCCTTCTATGACAGAGTGGTTCAGGTAAGAAACACTTATGGACCAAGGGCTATAAGTGGTGGCATCGCTTATGGATAACAAGGCACAGGCTGTGTGAGCAAGGTACCACTCATGGATAAAGGGGAAAGCGCGGTGCTGAGTCTTTTTATGAAAGATTGACAATCAAGATGGGTTTCCACTCCAAGTGTTGGGATTAAGGGAAAGTAGGTATGTCAAAGGTCTTATCACAAGATGATGACAGGATTTTGGTATAACAGGATGCCCCCCAAAGCATGAGTCTTAGAGGGATGCGATAAACGAGAGCTTTGATAGAACAAGTCGTTGCTATGAGGTGAAAATGCCAGCTCGATCGGAGCATGTAGTCAAGTAGGCATCTGTAGTACATCAATATTTTTTACTCGTAGACACAAGTAACCAACTCATGGCTGCATACCAATACAAGGCAAATCCATGGAAGGAATAAACAAGCATGGCTACTAGAATACAGCGTAGATCCATGTGATAGAGGACTCAAACTTGGACATAGCTACCAAACATACAATGTAGATCTATGTCATACAATCTCAAATTTGAGCATAGCCATGACCATACAAATGTGGATCCATGCTAGATATACAAAACTCCATCGCAACCTAGGGGAAAAGCAATGAGCGCTTTTAAACAAATTCCTAGGGTCTTCGTCTCGTCTTCCACAAAGTACGATTCTATCCATGTGATTACAATGATTTGAAGTTGAACATGGTAGAAACCACTTGATTACCGGCCAATGATGTGAACCGTTAACAAGTACGAGGGAGATCACCATTAATGTCAATGATTCCCAAGGTACCCTAGTACAATCTACTGAGTGTGAATAGATGTCCTAATGTCGAACACCCAGTCGAATCTATCGATCAAAGGTCAATGATGTGAACCTATGTCGAGAGCGAGAGAATCTATCATTAAGACATACAGATCTCAAGGTACTAAGTTTTTGTTTCTAAGACTATTTCCTAGATAATGAGCTAATGTTGACGGGAATAGTCTCATCGAAGGAGGGCCATGATGAGTCCCACATCGACGACACGAAACTTGAAACATAGTTCTAGAATGATGTGAATGTAGTAAACATAGGACTGACTCAAAAGTACTGACACAAAGACTGTGTTGACTGCAGAGGTAAACTTCTTCAAATCCCCTTTGAACATCGGGCAGTAGGACACAAGACTTGGTAGCATGATTAGACGGGACAGACACACAATGCGACAGTGGACAATGCATTCTTTTGAAAGACTCAAAGGAGTGGAATGACTCATGAAAGTGGATCGTCATGGAGATCAGCTGAATACCCAATTGACTGACATGATATGCAGACAAGTGCCATGTTCAAAGGTAACGACAAAATATTGCCATAAATTTGCAAAAATGATTCCCTTCCCATTTCCCCCATCATGATCGATGAGTGCCTCTTTTCAGTTTTACGAGTTCAAAGAGGGTAACAAACACTCGATATAGCTTGTCAAAATACAAGTCCAGACTCATATGTTTTACGAACCTGAGAGAGGAGGGGTTCATTCCCAAAAAGGGTCTCTCAATGCTTAATTTAACAAGTCCAATGAAAGAAAACTCGGTATCGTTCATGTTTAGAGAGTCTGAACGATTACGGAAGAAGACTCCAAAGGGGTCATTTTTTGTATGATTTAGTCTCTAAGGCCCGAAAAGGTGTAAAATCATACCTTAGAGAACTCTTCCAGTCATGATTGGCTGGAGTGTTCCTTTTTCATAAATAGTCCTATCCGAACCAAAAAAAGAGATAACCTACCATCGAACGGACGACTCTTCAAATACTTTAACGAGTGTGAAGAAGACAATATCGCTCGACAATCTTTTCGTATTTAGGGAGCCTAAAAAGAGTTTAAAGAGGACTCCATGAGGTTTCTTTACACAATGTGAATTTTTACGATCCTAGAAAGAATCAGAAATGGACTCGATGATCTTTTCATGTTGAAGGAGCCTAAAAAGAGGTGAAAAGAAGACTCCATGACGTCTCTTTACACAATGTCGATTTTTACGAGCCTAGAAAGAATCTAAAATGGACTCGGACCTTTGATATTGGGTTTAAGGAGCATGACCAAAGTGTCGTAACAAACACTCATTGACCTTTTCCATTTTATGGAGGTGTGAAAAAGTCATAAATAAACTTCCAAAGCTTCTTACTATAGTTCTCTTATCCTGCAATCGACTCAAAAACAAGTGTTAAATGCATTCATGACTAGCATTAAGGGATTACGACTGATAAATCTAGAGTAAAAAGTAATTTTACATCAAAACTATAGTATATCAGACCCAAAAATGCCTATATAAGTCATGTAAATAGTAAAAAATTAAATCGTTTTACTATTTACTCATAGTGGAGAGCGTTTGGAGCACTTTCTTAGCCAGATCTTCAGCAGCTGATATCGGGAGTTCCCACCATCAGATTTGAGCACCGTCAGTTGCAGGTAACAGCTAAAACCTTACCCTTTCCTTTCATATCATTCATTTTGAGTTTTGGTGGGGTTTTGGGCTTGTAGGGCAAGCCCTAAAACCTTGAAAATGGGTACCGCGCATACCCCTTACAGGATACGTGGTACCTCCCAAGAACCGCACCTAAAACACAGATGACAGGCGGTGCCACCGCCTATCTCCAATGGTGCACAGGTGGTGCTAACCGTGGAGATTTCAAACTAATAGCACAAGCAATAATAATTCATTCTTTTGATTTTAAATGATTAGAGATGATCCTAATGGGTGCTATGATTGTTTTTGGCAGGATTTTGTTGCTCAAACATGGTGATATGGAAATAAAGGCAACATGACAATGATGATGCTTTTGCTGAAAGGAATGCGGGTCATATTGCCGCATTATAGGACTGTGGGCTCCTGAAATTCTTCCGAACCCCAAGCATGGTGTCATATGAGCGGTTATTAGAGAACATACTACGGATGTGGAATCTGGAGCAGCAGTACTTCGAGGTTGGGGCCCATATTCTGACAGTGGAGGTAGAGGATATCTACTTCCTGACTGGTCTCTTGAGATAGGGTGCTCCCATCTCATTGACAGGTTCCCATGGAGGGCATTTTACCACTCGAGAGTTGATAGATCGTCACTGTGCTCCAGGGACGAGCACATCGGGGAAGAAATTCCCCATCAGAGAAGTGACGAATGGGTCCCTATGGACCGTCTCATTTACTATGCAGAGGGTGGCTGGGAGTTAGGGTGTGCACCAAGATTTTAGGGCACACATGTTGTATGCCATAGAGGCCATGGCACCCACGGTATTCAACTGGGTGGAAGCCATGCTTCCAATATTCAAAGATCAACTGATTAAGTGTCAGCAGGGAGAGTTAAACCAGTTTGGATTTGTCTCCATTTTAGCATGCTTCTTCTTCGATCGGGTTCCACATATGAGACCTTAGGTGGTCTTCAGAAGTCTAAGAGCATGGGACCCCCGTATGCTAAGGTGGGTCCTGATCATGGCCCGTACAGGAGCAGGTAGAGGGAAAGTGAAGTTCGGTGACCCTTTCTTCAGATGGCTCTGAGATTAGATCCTCATGGTTGAGGATTATGCTTACGTAGGTATGGACTTCACCGGAGATCCTGAACTACCACTCCCACCTAGTGGACAGTGGGGTGACATCAGTAAGAAGAAAGAGACCCTAAAATGGATAAAATGTTTTTTATGTTTTTTAATGTGTTATACTTTTTATGTTAAGTGACGAGACCTGTATATTCTCATGCAGATGTTTGAGCAGCACGACTGGGAGGAGCTTCTCCACTGGATAGGCGAGGCGACGCCCGCTTTGTACCACAAGGTGATGATATCACTAGGGAGTTAGAGGAAAACCTAGAGAGGTTGACCTTGGATATCCCAGATGCTTCCACTGATGACCTCCCGATGAGGTATCAAAGACCTACAGTGGGAGTACCAAGTCGATTTAGTAGGCTGCTGCATAGAGTAGCTCGGGCAGTGATGTGCTACCACGAGCATCACTAGTGTATGAGATATGTACTGAAAGCTGACAGCTTCAGGATTTTGTATGGTGATTTTTCCTAAAATCTTATGTGCTTCAGATGAGGTCTCGGGACCTATTTTTTGTAAACTTTTTCGTGTATATATATATATATATACAAACTTTTACCTCGTGTTTAGATGTCTCAAATGGTAAATGTATTTTATATGAGTTTTATGTGTCTTTAAATGTTTATTTACATTGGACCATGTTTGATTTCAATGTCATGAATGGGAAATATGCCAATCTAGGATGTAATTAGCTAATGAGTCAGCAACTACATTATGTTCCCTAGGGATATGCCTATAAGTGATGGTTTCAAATTATCTTTCCAGCAAACGTACTCTCCGGAAGAGTTGGAGAAGCATAGGGTTTCTAATGGTGTAAACATGGTTTAAATGGAAAACCACGAGTTGTGATTCCATCAATACTACCAGATTGCAAACATCCTGGGAGACAGCTTTAGTCAAGAGACCGATGACTACTTCATACTCGGTGATGTTATTAGTAGCGGGACCTATACAAACCTCTCCTGAACTGACCCAATCTTTAGCCAGGGAATAGAGGACCCAAGTAGCTGAGGCGATATTCAAGGTGTGGTGGCAAGCATCATCAGCGAAGCCATAGAAAACCATCTGCATGACCAAAACATGGTATAACAGACGTGGACACTAAACTCAAAACCATCTTGAAAATATTAAAAGCACACTGAAAGCCAAGCAATATACATATATACAAGATACTATCCAAGAAAGACCTAGGCATAGTACCTTTTTAGGTACAACCCATTGCGAGGTTGCCCCAAAGGGATTCCATCATAATCAACAAGCTCGTAGGCTCCTTTCTCTAAAACCTTAGAAATGACAAAAGGTCCGTACCACATGGAATCGAACTTACCCTTTCCTATTTTATCATATCTCTGATCATAAGTCAAAACTAGGTCACCCTCATTAAAGACATGAGGTTGGATGGATTTATCATACTGTGCCTTGACGCGTTTCTTATGTGCCTCATTAGTGAAGGCAGCATCTCTCTGAGTCTCATCAAGGTTATTCAAGTACAAAAATCTTTCTTCCTTTGTGGAAGTGTCTCGGAGAAGTTCGACGGCAAGTTGTAAGGATGGAATCTGACATTGAATTGGTAAGACAGCCTCAAGTCCATAGACATGCTGGAATGGCATGAAACTAGTGGTTGTTTTCACAGAAGTCTGATAAGCCCAAATATAAGAGAAAAGAACATGGTGCCAATTGGATTTATGATCTCCAACCATCCGATGAAGCATAGTTTTTAAAACTTTGTTAATGGCATCTACCTGACCATTAGCTTGTCGATAATATGGCGTATAGTTTTCATGGTGAAAACCTAACTTCGAACTCAGTTCCTCCATAATTTGATTACAGAAATGGGATCCATGATCAGTAACGATGGACTGTGGAACTCCAAATCTAGCTATAATATGATTGAATAGGAAGAGAGCGACAGTCTTACCATCTTCCGCATATGTAGGCATGGCCTCAGCCCATTTTGTGAAATAGTCAATGGCTACGACGATGTAACCATGCTCCCCAGCTAAGGTAGGCTTACAATGCATGAAGTCAATCCCTCATTTGGAGAATGGGCCAACAGCAATGACGGGGTGTAGCAGAGCAGGATGGGTGCACTTTTTAGGATAAAAGTGTTGACAAGGTGGGCATTTCTTAACAGCCTCATGACAGTATTTGAAGACAAAAGGCCAAAAATAGCCAGTGCGAAGGATTTTCTGGGCTGTATCCTTCCCAGATAAATGACCACCACATGCTCCAGAGTGACAATCATTCAACACATGTTCAGCCTCCTCATGGGTGAGGCATCGTCGGAGAATAGAATCAATCCCACGTCTATACAAGGTATCATTCAAGATGAGGTAGTATTTTGCGTGGTGACATATACGGCGGTGATCATCACGGGATAAATGCAACTGAAATCGTTGTGTTTGGAGATAAATAAACAAATCTTCATACCAAGGGTCAGTAGTGCTAATCAGGAACAGGAATTCATCTGGAAATGAATCATTGGGCTCAGATTCCGTCGAAGCACAGGGAATATCACACATGAGCTTGACAAATACCAAGGATTTCTTTGATGTGGCTTTGGAAAATTCCAGATCAAACTCCTATAGTATGAATATCCATTGGGAGTACTTTCCCTTGAGCACCTGACGAGTCAGGATGTAATACATAGGGTTATGGTCAGCCAATACAGTGGTAGTGCGAAGCAGAATGTAGTGACAAAACTTTTGTACAGCAATGACCATGGCCAATGCTATTTTTTCCACACGTGAATAGCGAGTTTCAGAATCCATAATATTCTTACTAGCATAATAAATCATGTGCTCCTGACCATGGAGATTTTCCTGCACTAAAGCCATAGCGATGGTAGTAGTGGAGGCAACAATATACAGAAGAAAGTCCTTTGAATAATCTGGGGGGTGTATCATGGGTGAATGAGTCAGAGCGTGCTTAATATTATCAAAGACACGTTGGGCCTGGTCATCCCAGAAGAACAGGGTGTTCTTCTTGAGGAGACGCATATAACCGTCTGTTTTCTCTGCGAAATTGCACACGAAACTGTGGAGAAAGTTTGCCTTCCCTTGCAAACTTTGGAGTTCAAGGAGATTAGTTGGGGCTAGTAGATCTAAAATGGTGGAAATTTTCAAAGGATTAATCTGGATGCCATCTTTGGATACCACAAAACCTAGCAAACGTCCCGTCTCAACACAAAACACACATTTATGCAGATTGAGCCGTATATTATAATGACGGCATCTTAGGAATATCTCTCTAAGATAACCAGGATGGTCCTCCCGTCTTTGTGAATTAGCAAGGAGGTCATCAAGGTACAATTCAACAATATGTTTAATATCGTGAAACGCATAGGACATTGCGCGCTGGAACGTGGCTCCAGCATTTTTCAAGCCAAAAGGTAACTTCTTGTATGCAAAGGTTCCCCATGGGAAAATGAATGCCGTCTTATGCTGATCGAAGAGCAATATCTCAATCTTATTATATCCAGAGAAGCCATCCATAAATGAAAAGATGACACTTCTAGCACAATTGTCGATAATCTGATCAATATGCAGAGTAGGAAAGTTTTCCTTGGGACAAGATTTATTCAAATCCCTAAAGTTGATATAGACTCTAATGGTTCCCTGCTTTTTATTGATAGGGACAATGTTCGATACCCATTCCATCAGGGGTACAGGATAAATAAACCCAGCTTTAAGAAGTTTCTCAATTTTAGCTTTCATAACTGTGGCCTTCCGAGGATGGACTTGCCTTAGTTTTTCCCTGACAGGTTTATCCGTGGGATAGGTTTTAATCTCATGGACCACAATGGATGGGTCAATCCCTAGCATCTCTTCATAGGACTAGGAAAAAATATCACGGAATTTTTTGAAAAGTGGCTTGTATGCTTCAGATTCATCTGTCGAGCAGTTCTGCCCAACATGAACATGCTCGATAGTATTAGGCTTGGCTGATATGTCAACCAGACTCGTCTAAGTAATGTTGCAAAGGTTTCCTTCAGAATCTATATCTTGCAACAATATGGGACTTTGGTGTATGTTGACAATATCAGTAGGAAACAAGGATGCATAATCATGGTTAACTGAAGTGGTGTTGGGGAGGAACATGGATCTATGATGGTGATCCTCCCAAATGGACTCATCCATATTCATGATCTCCATAATGGACTCATCGAAAGGAAAAGTCTCAGAGAGATCATCTAGAATGGGAAGAGAAGGTTCTAACCAGTACGGTAAATGGTAAGGATCCGAAGCCACTAGATGAAGGTCATCAGTGTAATCATCGAAAAAGGTTTGAATGGTTTCATACATTGCTTCATGTGGACTCAATGAGGTGGACTCAACAAATTGTTTGCCCTTAGGCTCATAATCAAATGAGGTGATCATATGGACTATCATAGTATTCATGCTAGGAGGAGTGGATGGAAAAATCCCCATAAGGGATGCGTCCTTCAACATGCCTACCCCAATCGACTAGTAAGGAGGAGGGGACTGGCCTAACATGGGGATGTTATTAGCTGTGGAGGTAGTAACATCCGGCGTACAGAAATCAAGCAGTTCAATGGTAACAATTCTCCCTAGATGCGGAAATTGGACTGTTCGGAATACTGTTGAGGCGACAGTAGTCATGGCATAGAACCAATTTCTTCCTAGAAGGAGTTTGTAATCTAAGGGGGCATCTACCACTTCTACTTGAATGGAAACGGTTTAGCCCCCCAGCTCTACCACTAGGGATGATATGAGACCATGGGGTTTGAAACCCCATCCGTAAAAGGCCTTAAGGGTCATAGGTGATGTTACAAGCTCGAGAGAGCCGAGAGCCTTCCAACAAGACAGAGACAAAACCAAGGTCGAAGCTCCTTCATCTAGTACCATTCAAAAAAAAATATTTCCCACTACTTTCGTAATGATCTGAAAAGCAAGTTTATGAGGTAACCTAGAATTATATTTCTCAACATTAAAATGAATCAAGTTAGTATTATCTGCGTCTAAAGCTCCTAACACTGTCAACAAGTTTTTGCGCTATGTAGGGAAACTTTGGAGTACCACTAAGGTAGACATTGCATAAGGTGCCTGAGCGAGATCTTCAACTACATTATAAAATTAAGTAGCTTAGGCATTGGGATTAAAGACAACCTTTCGAAGAGTACTCTTGGGTGGACGCAAAATCATGTCAAGAGTAGGCTTCTCGATAGATAGGGGGACAATAGACGAGGATTCAAGAGAACTAGTAGAGGGAGCTTTCCCTGAAGAAGAATGATCTTATTTTTTATCTATAGGTTTGTCATAATTTTGACTTCGAGTTTGTAGATTAATGGTATCTGAGGACATCATACGAATTTCCTCTGACGAACTAGAGTTACCCTGATTAGACATGTGTCCTATCAGTTGTTGCTAAGAAGGAAAAGGATCTGTGAGTACTGCGAGTGCAGGATTTGTTTTTAGAAATTGGGAGATTTCGTCTCGATGAGGACACTGCTTTGAGAAATGGTCACCTCCGCATAGAAGACAGGGATATTTTGACTTTATTTTCCCTTTATCGTTATCATTGTTGGTTGGTCTTGGATTCTCCTGTTGGTTTCTAGGTTTTTTATTTCTATTTTTACCCTTCTTTTTATTATTTCCCGAGGTTTGAGTACTTTGAATAAAATTGACCTCGGCGGAAACCTTAGGATTCAAAGGAGTAGGGGTGGCAGTCTGGGGTTGCTTGGCAGGTTTCACTACTAACAGGGACTGGATTGAACCAACAATCCCATCAACAGGTACTTCTGCTGGTGGCTTGGAATGATCGATGCTGGGGTGAGGAGCTTGAGGAATCGGGTCATAAAGAGTTCCAGACTGGGAATAAACCAAGTCTAGGTACTGCTCCCAACTAATAGCCTTCTCTTCAGTAACGGCACCACCCATGGCCACATATTGAGAAATAGGGGGCAACAAAGATTTGGTAAACCAATCAGCTAATAACTAATCTGGAATAGGGGCCTTAATAAGCCTTCTCTGCCTTCTCCACTCATGGATATGATCGGATATGTAGGTGGAGGTGTTCTGTCGCAGAGAAATTAAGAGATCAGTACCCGTTTCATAACGAATAGGGAGCTGAAAGTGTGTAAGAAACACGGTTGCCAATGAGCCAAAATCCACAAATGAATTTTGTGGGAGTTCAATGTACCACTTCGCAGCTGTACCGGTCAAAGTTCATTGAAAAAGTCGTAACCGAACAGAATCATCCATGAGGGATTTTGAAGAACACCACAAATGGAATGTCATAACATGGTTTTTTAGATCATCTCCCTGCTTCCCATCGAATTTCAGGATGTCCAATGGTAACTTTACCGAAATAGGATGCCACAAGGGATTGTGTCGAATGGGGTCATTAATCAACTTGGACAAGTCGGGTAAGTCCAAAGTTGCTAGGAGAGGTAACTGACGGTTGGGTTGTACATATTGTTAATATTGATATGGCATATAATTACCAGTAGGACCATAAGTGGACTGAAAGACAGGTTGTTGTGAAGAAGAACTAACCGAAAATCCTCTCGCAGGGGGTTTATTTCTGGGATTAGGACCATTAATACCACTAGGGCCTCCAGGGGGAGGACTGGCAGGGCCTCTGGGACCACCAAGACCACCAGGACCACCAGACCCTCCAAGGCCACCAGGAGGTAAACCTCTAGAGCTTCCGGAACCACTAGGAGGAGGGCCACCAGACCCTCTAGGACCGTTAGGAGGAAAGACACTAGGCCCCCCAGGACGATTAGGACCATAAGGAGGAAAGTTTCCAGATCCTCCGGGACCATTAGGCCCCCCAAGGGGAGGACCTCCATAAGGTGGTCCTCCGGCACCTCCCGCAGTATGTATAGGTATCCCCACCATAGTTGGCATGTAAGACCAGCTGGGTTTTCCCCATGGTGTAAAAGTATTACTAGGGTATCGAATTCCAGCATAAGGCATCCCTATAGGATTGGGTGGATGATTAATGTTACCTACATGTATTTGATAACCATAACCTCCAGAAGATTGAATGGTTACAGGTTGTGCCCATAAGGGCTGGCCTGAACTGGATGGGGGATTAACCACATTAGTATGGGTGGGAGGGACATAAACTATATATGGTTCTATATTAGAGGTCTGCCCTTGACTAGGTACAATTCTGGTGCCAGATAATGTAGGTCGTGCTAGGGGTTTCCCCCCGACACTAGAAGGTACTGATGAAACAGGAATTGAAGGTTGGGCCCCAGGTGCAGAAGACCTGGGAGGATTTGGAATAGACATAACATGGGAGGTGACGGGGTTGGTAATTTGACCTGGGTTTTGTGGTGTTACTATACGATCTATAATCAGTTCAATGGGTCTCATAGAATTGGCAAGTGAACAATATCCCACAGGAACAGATGTGGAACGTGATGGTGTCAGGCCTAATAGTTCATCTATTTGCTTGTCAATCTCCTATGCATGGAGAATGGTAGTGTGGTATTGCCTACGTTCTTCTTCATCTTTAGAAGAGTTTAAACGAGTTCCAAATGAGGCAATGGCCTGTCCTATAGAGGTATCCCAAAATGGAGCATTAGGACCATAATCTGAATAGGTAGCATCATCAACATGACCTTCAGTGGGAGAATGGATCGAGGTATTTCCCTGAGAAGGTTGTTGGACCAAGGGAGGCGAGTGTGAAGAATATGGTCCTCCACTTTCTGTAACCACATCATCTTCCACTTGGGAGGTGGTAGCAGCTCCTTGGTCGATAGCTTCCATTGGATTTTCTCCTGAACTAGGAATAAAATTGGGTGCAAGCCCCATACTCTTATGGACTATCTTAACTCAGCCATTTTGTACAGTTCCTATCTAACCTAGGGTCTGAAAAACTAGAAAACACACCAAAAAATTTCCCTACACAAGCTATAGGTCAAAAAAAGCACCCTTAAAATGATAGGAGGAGTTCAAATAGTCAAGTCTCTCACCAGGATTTTCAAGAAGGTTCCACTCACGATATACCTCGAGGGTACGTGCATAGTAATCTCCCTGAATGTTGTTTTCAGTGTATGGCTCCAAGCAAGACGGCCAAAGGGCTTTTCTCAAATAGATAAGGTATCCTAGTGGGGTCTCCCGATATACTCAAGGTACGTGGGAGCTTGAATCGGTAGTAGTGTTGTCTAATGCATAACCGTACACAAGGGTCCTTCTGATATACAATCGAGTACGTGAAGTACCTTTCTATATACCTCAAGCGTACGTGAAAGGATGTTCGATATACCGATGGTACGTGGAAGAACCGCGCGAGTCCTGGGATGTAATGCAGAAAAATAATAATAGCTCCAATGCTTAATGATGCCCAATCACATCTCTAACCTATCACTCCATTTGCTACATAAATTTTAACCTATAACTACCGTTAATTTTAAAGTGGATGGTTAGGTGAATCCATGCTGTTTTGACAGAAAAGTAAAACCATGTAGTATGCTTATGCAAAATATTTCACTTTACCGTTCAGTATGCCTACTTACGGGAAGGAAAGAGAGTATTTTCTTTTGTTTTGAAACCAAAAATATTTCCAAACAATAGTCTCAAAAACAAAATCAAAGACAAGCAGCACTTTCCAAACTGATTTTTCTGAAAGCGATGAGAAGGGGAAGAATCTCTTTTCCTAAAAGAAAAACAAGAAGCACACTACATGCAAATGCACTCTATCTTCAATTTTCTTAAAACATAGGCAAATCTAACTTAAAACTACCATTTTTTTTTTATTTTGATGAGATAGTACTAAATGCGTAAGAGACAAAAGAGCATAAAGAGCCTGAAAGCTTGTAAATCCAATCAAGGATCCGATGTCTAATGCTAAATAATGATAACCTAATCTCAGTCAAAAATTTTCTTTTTTAAAGGAAGGAAAAAGAAGTTCTCTATGCAAACAAGAAATGAAACCTAGAAGTTAATCCAATGTCTTTCTTTCAGTCTATATCACAGAGACGAAAATAGATCTTACTAACACCCTAAGCTTTTCAAAAATCAAGAAATCCTTTGCAATCACAACCAACAAGAACCAAAGTGAATGAACAATCAAAATTATAACCTAGATTTTGAATTTTCCAATCAAACCAATCTTTAACAATAAAATTCTAAACCACAAGCATCAGATTCTGACACACAAGCCTGACAGTACAGGGCTGAAAGAAAATCAACTCAAATGTTTTACAAAAAGAATGAGAAAAAGGAGGTCTTGGAATGAAGCATACCTATCGTCGTGCTTCTCGGGTATTGATAGTGCGGTTCTATCCCAGCACCGCTCCTCGCCAACAGAACTCAGGCGGTGGCACTGCGGGCTACTCACTAGATTCAGCCGGTGGCATCGCTTCTCACCCACTGCATAAGTGCAGTTCCCTGTAAAATTCCAAAACACATAGAGAATGACAGATCAAGTCAGAAAAATACTAGATCAAGGTAAAAACTGATAGATTGAGAGTGAGAAAGAGCATAAAAGGTCAAAAATAATTCAGATCTAGACAGATCTGGAAGTTTCAAACCAAAATCCACTGAATCAGATAGCAGATCTGACTGAAGAGAGTTGGAAAAGGAGCCTAGATTCGAACAAGAGTTGAAAGACTGAGGAAGATCAGACCAACTGATACATATATTCATTTCCTAGTGGAGTCACCAGATTTGTTAGTAGGAATATTTCACCTTCTGCAGACAGAAGATGTTTCTCTGGTCTGAATGGTTCAAATCTAGAACAAATGAACGACAAAGGATGAATACATTTTCTGGATATCGTAGATACCTGGAATGCCTGCTTCAATAGTAAACCTATGTACCTGTAATCAAATTAAACATGCAAACACATCAAAGCTACCAGAACATAATCTATTAATCCATGTCAATGACTAAGGAATCCAACAACATTTACATGTGAAATCAAACAACAACAGTAAAGTGGGACGGAAATCAGCTTTGCATTAAGATTAAAATGGAGAAGTTTACAACCAATTAAGCTTTAGTGTTGACATGCATATCCATGAAACCAAACACTTTCATCCTCATAAGCTCCAACTTTGCTCTCTATGCTATCCAATGGCTTGGGCCAAATGGTCATTCCAACAGCATAACAATACCTCAATGGTTCTCCCCCTCAACCATGGATATGAGCTTGTATTTATAAGGATCAATGGATAGGAATGGTTGAGATATTTGTGGATGTGGTGGCCTCTAAGATCCTAGGATGAGGGATCTCGAGCTCAACTGACCCACAATGATAGGGATAAGGGAGGACATGAGGCTCATGATCTAGAAGCCTCGAGAATCTTCTCTTTTTCCCATTTTACCCAGGGTACCGCTTTTCTCCTTCTATGACAGAGTGGTTCAGGTAAGAAATTCTTATGGATCAAGGGCTATAAGTGGTGCCAATGCTTATGTATAACAAGGAATAAGAGTGTGAGCAAGGTACCACTCATGGATAAAGGGGAAAGCACGGTGCTGAGTCTTTTTATGAAAGATTGAAAATCAACATGGGTTTCCACTCCAAGTGCTGGGATTAAGGGAAATTAGGTATGTCAAAGGTCTTATCACATGATGATGACAAGATTTTGGTATAACAAGAAATGGTGCCATGGCCTAAGTCCAATTAGCAATATGCGGTGCCACCGCCTGAATCCAGTGAACAAGAAGTGGTTCTGCATCAAAACCTCCTGTCAGTAACTTCATCTGCGCAGTGCCAAGTAGGCCTATCCCAAACTTTGTTTTTTTCAAGTTTTTGTAAACAATTTATGATTTTTTGGGTTTGGTGTGTTTAATTGGTCTTATCCAGACTTGTTTGAACTTGCTTGAGTGATTGAAATCTATAATTTTTATGTGGAAATTGCTTGTTTGTTCAAATCAAAAAGCTAGGTTAGATTCATCATTCATTAGTGCTTGTAAGTTTGTTTTTTCTTGAAAGGAGTTAGTTGGAAACTATAGGTCAGATTAGATCTTTGCTTGCTATAGACTATCACTGAAAAGAAAGACCCCCTTAGATCAGTTTGTTTGTTTCAATTTCTCGTTAAGTGTGAGAAAGACTTCTTTTTGCTCTAAAAAGAAAATTTGTTGAGATTAGGTTATTATTTCATTGAGCCTAATCCATTGGATCTCTGATTAGCCTCACAATATTTCAGGACTCCTTTGTTCTTTTGTCTCTTTTCAATCATTATCTCGTCAAAAGGAAAAAGTATCAATAGTTTAAGTTAGATCTTTCCATGCTTCAGAAAAAATTGAAAATATAGCTTGCATATGCATATTTGAGTGTTGTTTGTCTTTCTTTTTCTTTTGAAAAGAGACCTTACCCTACCTATGTGCTTTCAAAAAGAGTTGATTTTAAGAAAAGTGTTGTTTGATTGTATTCTCAAAAAAAGGATTTTTTATAGTTCTTTGGGGAATTTTTTGGTTTTTAAAGCAAAATTGAAAAGAAAAACAATATCTCTCCTTCCCGTAATTAGGAATACTGAATGGTAAAGTGAATGAACTTGCATTTCATATCTGCATGGTTTTACTTTTCTGTCAAAACCTCATGCATTCACCTAACTGCCCACTTTAAAATTAACGTTAGTTATAGGCTTAAATTTTGTATAGAAATTTGAGTGCTAGGTTTGAGATGTGTTCGAGTGTCGTTAAGTGTAGGATCTATCATTACTCGTCCGCACTACATCCCGGGACTCGCACGGTTCTTCCACATACCATCGGTATATCAAACGGACTTTCACGTACCCCTGAGGTATATAGAAAGGTACTTCACATACTCGATTGTATATCGGAAGGCCCCTTGTGAACGGTTGTGCATTAGACAGCACTACTACCGATTTGAGCTCCCATGTACCTTGTGTATATCAGGAGACCCCACTATGATACCCTATCTATTTGAGAAAATCCCTTTGGTCATCTTGTGTGGAGAAATACACTGAAAACAACATTCAGGGAGATTACTACGCACGTACCCTTGTGGTATATCGCGAGTTGCACCTACTTGAAAATCCTGGTGAGAGACCGACCATTTGAGCTCATCCTATCATTTGAATTTTCTTGTTGACCTATAGCTTGAGTAGGAGAAATTTTTTGGTGTGTTTTTTCTTAGCTTTGAAACCCTAGGTTAGAATAGGAACTGTGCAATCTAGTTGAGTTTCGTTTGAGATGGTCCATAAGAACACAGGGCTTACCACCTGACTTTCCTCCCATTACAAGATAAGGTCCAATGGAAGCTACTAACCAAGGAACTGCAACTACTTCCCATGTGGAAGAGAATATAGTTGTAGAAAGTGGAGACCAATTCACTTCTTATACAAATCCCTTGTCTCAACAACCTCTTGTCTATGACACTTCTTTCCATGGTCTTGTGGAAGGTCATGTTGATAGTCGTGTTCATCCGGATTATGGTCCAGATGCTCCATTTTAGGGAACCTCTATGGGACAGGCCATTGCTTCATTTGGAGTACGTAGGCCTCCTCCTGAAAATTCTTCACCAAGTGAAGAGGAATATAGACAAATTCAATTGGCCATTCACCTTGCACAATATTTTTAGGAGAGAATGCAAAGACTAGATACTATCTTAGCAACCCTAATCCCTCATAAAGAACCTATGTCATCTCTTCTTCCCCATAATACGGACCCTTGGCCAGATGGATATCGTTCACTGGCTGATCCTATGAAACCTATTGATCCTGTTGAGACTTCAAAACACCCAGGTCAAACTTTTGATCCCACGGTTGCAAATGTTAGGTCTGTTTCTAGTCCTCCTAGGTCTTCTAGGGCTGGGGGGAAACCTTCAACTCCAGCTGTATTGGTACCTTAGAGTGTCGAGGGGCAACGCTCGACACAATTTAAGTTACCTTCTGGTGGAGTTGTTACTAATAATAGACAGGCCTCTAATGCATGCACATCCACAGTTTACGTTCCTCCTACGAATATAGTTAACCCTCCATTGAGTTCAGTTCAACCCTTAGGGGCACAACCTGTCATTAGTCAAGCTTCCTGGGGTATGATTACCCAGCAAATCAAGTACATGTGGGAAATATGAATTACCTGCCTACCCCTACAGGCATGTCATACACTGGAATTCCATATCCTGGAAATACTTTTACTCCATGGGGGAAACCCAACTGGTCCTACATGCCAAAATTAGGAGGAATACCTACTCATATGGCTGGAGGTGCCGGAGGGCCACCTTATGGAGGTCCTCCCCCCATAGGTCCCAGAGGGCCACCTTATGGTGGTCCTCCTCCTAGTGGTCCCAAGGGTCTTGGTGGTCCTGGAGGTCCTAGTGGCCCTCCTCCTGGTGGTCCTGGTGGTCCCGGTGGCCCCGTAGGTCCTGGTGTTCCTGGAGGTCCTCCTCCTAATCCTCCTAATGGCCCTGGTGGTCCTAGTGGCCCTAACCCTAGAGGTCCATATTCCAGAGGTTCATCATCCCATCATCCTTTTCAGCAGCCTGTGTATCAGTCCACTTACAGTCCTACTGGTGCTTACATGCCTTATCAATATTACCAGTATGTTGAACCAAATCGTCAGTTACCTTTCCTAGCAACTTACCTGATTTGTCCAAATTGATCAATGACCCCATCCAACACAATGCTTCATGGCCTCCCATTCCAGTCAAGTTACCATCGGATATTCCAAAATTCGATGGTAAGCAGGGAGATGATCCCAAAAATCACGTTATGACTTTCCATATATGGTGTTTGTCTAATTCCTTGGTGGATGATTCTATTCGATTAAGACTCTTCTAGTGCACTTTGACTGGCATGGCCATGAAATGGTACATCGAACTTCCACGACACTCGTTTATGGATTTTAGTGCTTTGGCAACTGTTTTCCTCACACACTTTTAGCTACCCATTCGATATGAAATGGGTACATAAATTTTAACTTATCTGCATTAAAACACCTCGACACACATTTTAGATCATATTCATGAATGGAGAAGGTAGATAAGGCTCATTAAAGATCCTATCCCAGACCAACTCTTGGATGATTGGTTCACGAAATATTTGTTGCCACCCATTTCCCGAGATGTGGCTATGGGGGGTGTTGTTACTGAAGAGCAAGCCATTAGTCACGCGTAGTATCTAGACTTGGTTTATTCCCAGTCTAGAACTTTGTACGACCTTATTCCTCAAGATCCTCGACCCAGTACTGACCCAGCTAAGCCACCTACAGAAACTCTAGTTGATGGAGTTATTGGTTCAATCCAGCCCCCGTCAATGGTTAAAGCTTTCAAACAACCCAATCCTTCCACTCTTGCTCCTTCCAACCCTACGGTTTCCACCGAGGTGAATGCTATTCAAAGTATGCAATCATCTAGTAATAAGAAGAAAGGAAAAGGTAAAAACAAGAAACCCAGAAACCAACAGGAAAACCCCAAACCTACGGCCCCAAAAAATGACAACAATGGAAAAATGAAAGCTAAGCATCCTTGCCTATTGTGTGGTGGCAATCATTTCACAAAATAGTGTCCTTGACATGATGAAATTAATAAATTTTTAAAGAGTAACCCCGCATCGGCAGTTCTCACTGATCCCTTTCCTTCTCAGCAACAACTGGTAGACCACATGTCTAACCAAGGAAATTCTAGTTCCACAGAGGAAATTCGAATGATTTAATCAGATACTATTAATATAACAACTTGAAGTTAGTCATATGAAAAACCGGAGGAGAAGAAAATTGAGAAACCTTCTCCTGATAAAGCTCCTTCTACCGGTTCTCCCACATCCTCATCTAATGGTCCCCTAACAATCAAGAAACCTAATCTCGACATGATTTTGTGTCCGCCAAAGAGTACTCTTAAGAAGGATATCTTTAACCCTAATGCCTGAGCTACACAGTTTTATAATTTTGTAGAAGACCTATCTCAGGCACCATGTGCAATGTCTACCTTAGAAGTACTCCAAAGCTATCCCACACAACGCAAAAACTTATTAACCGCTTTAGGAGCCATGGACCTGAGTGACATGAATCTGATTCATTTCAATCCGAAGAACCTTAAACCTAGATTACCCCAGTTAGATTACCCCACCAACTGTATTTTCAACTCATAACTAGAGTAGTTGATGTTAGAATAATCAACCCATAGTTACCTACCTTAGACATTAATTAAATCAATTTTGTCTTATTACCTAGTCTCCTAGATTCCAATCTATGCTAGTTGCCTTCTATATGTCATAAAAGTCAACACTTGCTAAAAATGAGTCATGGAGTGCTTGGGAAACCTCCTAAAAACCATATTTATCATGTCTACTTTATTCCAAATACTCTAAACCGCATATCTTCTTTTTCTACAAAGCTCCCTGTTTTATTGAGAATTAAGGCAAAAGGAAAAGCTAGACTAGGTGTAGTTGACTTTTTTTTTACCACATCATCCTCCATCCTTTTCTCCTAATAAAATCATGTATAATTTGTCTTTCCATTCCTTATTAGCTTGCCTACTTGACTTTGTCAATTCGTGCGCATCTTAGTGGATTTGGAAACTGCTTTATGCACCTATGGGGGATTTGACTAGATTTAGTAAGCCTACTTTTTGACTATTTCGAATGGCATCCTTATGCATTCAAATCTTTCATGTTATTATATATTGCAGTAGCCTATTACTTCACAAGTTTGGCTATTGTACACTTATTCAATACATATTAGTGTTATGCTCCAATTTCAGTCTCCTTTGATGTTAATTTTGCATGTTTGATTAGCAATTTTGTGAGTGTAATTGTTCTATCACTTGGGTTCAATTTCCACATGGTATCAGAGCCTTTTTAGATCGATTTCTCTCTTTCCATATTGCTATTGTAGGTTTGACATCTTGACTGGGAGCATATTCTGTTGACTGAAGGGCACAGTTTCTGAGCTATGGACCAATCTCAGAAGATCATCTTGACTCCATTTAATTTCTTTGAATGGAAAGCTGAGATGGAGATATTGTTGAGAGAGAAAGGTATATACAGGGTTACTATGGAAACTAAGGCAGAGCCCAATGTAGCTGTAGAGAAAATCAAATGGAACAACAGGAGGGATGAGGCCTATGGCCTTTTGTGTCTGAGCATTTCAAGAGACCTCCTCTTCCATCTTGATGGATTGACATCACCTAATGAAGTGTGGGAGAATCTTGTAGATATTTTTGGTAAGGCAGATGAGATGAGAGGACATCAAATCAAGAATGAGTTGATCTCCTTAAGTCCCAGCAGCTTTGAAACCTTGCAACTCTATTTTCCCAAGTTTAAAGCCCTTGTTTTGCAGCTAAAACAGTGTGGGATTGAAAAGAAGAAAGAGAAAATAGTTTTTTCCATACTCTCAAATATTTTCCCTGACTATTCAGTGTTTGTTTCGACCTTCCATGCCACCAAGTTGATAGCTCAAGCCTGGAAGATGCCTAAGCTTGCATAGTTCATGGAATCCCTCACACAGGAACAAGATAAGTTGGTGATGATGGGCACCATCAAACCTTCCAAAGACCAAGCTTTGGCTGCTGGAGATTCAAGGGTGGATTCAAAAAGCAATAAAAAGGATAAAAATCCATCTAAGCAAAAGAGATACAAGAACAAGTCTCTAGAGGAGTCCCAAGGCTCCAAGAAGAACTTCCAGAAGAAGAACAACAAAGGAGAAATGAGCAAGTGCGCATACTACAGTAACGGATATCATCCTAAGAGATCTTGTATGAAGAAGCAAATTGACATGTTGACCCAAATCCTGGAGAAGAATAACATCTCCCTTCCTGATTGCTCAAAGAAGAGGGAAGGAGGATCAAATTCAGAGACAAATAGAGAGTACATGCCTTGGTTGCTGGCACATCAAGCTCACCTAGCTTCATCATAGACTCTGGAGCTTCTAGACATATGGTTTCGACAAAAGAGGCATTATCCTCTCTTGACATGTCGAACGTTCCACCAATAGTTTTGGGAGATGCCTCTCTCACTGACAGTTTGGGGAAAGGAAGGGTTGATCTTGACCATGGTAAGTTCAATAATGTGTTGTATGTTCTAGGTCTTGCCTCTAATCTCTTGTCAGTGTATCAGATGACTCACACTGGGTCTCCAAAGAAGGTCATCTTCTCCCCTGATGATGTTGAAATCATAGAGATTTTGAATGGTAAATTCATAGTAAAAGGTGTTGTTGATCACACTTCGAAGGTATACATGTTTTCCCTTTTTCTACCCTACTCAAACCCCTCTGCTCTTCTAATTCATGCTAATGAGGCAAGCAAGCTTTGGCATGAAATTATTAGCCATATTAACTACAAGTATCTTTTTTATTTGACTGAAAAAGATATGGTCATAGGGTTACCAAAGATCAAGTTTTCCAAAGGAGTCTGTCAAGGTTGTATCCTAGGAAAATGCCTAGAGCACAAATTTGAGAGAGTTAATCATGAGAGAACCTCAACACCTCTTGATTTTATCCATAGTGACATTTCTGGTCCATTTCCTCATATGTCCATGATTCAAGCCAAATATGCACTGACCTTCATAGATGACTTTTCCAGGTATTGTTGGGTTCACTTCCTAAAGCATAAGTCTGAAGTTTTTGACCTCTTCAAAGTCTTTAAAGCCTTGGTTGAAAACTAGTCTAAGAGGAAACTCAAGCTCCTCATATATAAAAATGGTAGGGATTATATCAAATCTGAGTTCATTCAGTATTGTAAATATGCAGGTATTCAGATGCAGCATTCGATCCCTTACACAGCACAGCAAAATGGTGTTGCTGAGGGAAAGAACAGATCACTGAAGGAGATGGAAACCTACATGATGGAGGCTAAGACTTTACCACCAAAGTTTTGGGCCGAGGCTATAAACTGTGCATCCTACATCCAAAATAGGGTGCCTCATAAGCAGCTTGATGGTATGACTCCTTTCGAAGCTTGGAGTGGGCACAAGCCAGATGTGAGCCATTTCAGGATTTTTGGCTCAAAGGCTTGGGCTAGAATTCCAATAAAAAGAGAAAGGCTTTGCAGCCCCAAAGCCAAGAGTGCCTATTTGTTGGGTATTCTAAAGATTCAAAAGGGTACAGCTGATCAACTTGAGCACTAACAAAGCTTTCATTGAAAGCAGTGTTCAATTCCAAGAAGAGCTTTTAGTAGCAGTTGAAGTTGGAGAGTCTTCTTCACCACCAGATCCATTGATTGTAAGTGGAGAGACTAATGAGTTTGTTGATTCTGATATGTCTAATAATGATGATTTGATTGTAGATATTTATATTCCTACAAGACCAAAATGGTCTGCAAATACCATTCATGCAGCTGGGGAACTAGCTGGAAATTTTAGTGACACTAGGAGGACTACATCTCAGTTTGAGAGTGCCCTTTGTATGAAAGATGCTTTATTTGCTGAGAAGTGCTATCTGATGGTTGAATCAGATCCACAGGAATACGAAGATGCAACACATGATCCAAGATGGCAAACAACCATGAAAGAAGAATTCAGCTCACTCCAGAAGAACAACACTTGGGAAGTGGTTGATCTTCCCCCAGGGAGGAAGCTAGTTCAATGTAAGTGGGTTTTCAAGACTAAGTTTGCTGCTGATGGTTCACCTTTGAAATATAAGGCAATATTGGTAGCTAAGGGATACTCACAAGTACATGGTATTGACTACAATGAAACCTTTGCACCAGTGGCAAAGATGGACTCCATAAGGCTAGCTTTAGCCATTGCAGCTTCGAAGCAGTGGGAGGTACATCACATGGATGCGAAGTGTGCTTTCCTAAATGGAGATCTCACTGAAGAGATTTACATGCAGCAACTTGAAGGGTTTGTTTCTAATCCATCTTTAGTGTGTAGGTTAAATAAATCATTGTATGGGCTTAGGCAAGCCCCCAGGGCTTAGTATGCCAAGATTGATGGCTTTCTACTGTCATTGAGTTTTGTTCGATGCAAGTCTGATCCTAATGTCTATTTGAAGATGATTCATGGTTATTGGATGATTATTGTCTTGTATGTGGATGACCTTCTGATTACAGGAATTTCAAAGAAAGAGATTGCATCCTTGAAGGATGCAATGAACCATGCATTTTCTATGATAGATTTGGGATTGTTGAGCCAATTTTTGGGTCTCGAAATTGCATAATCCCAACATGGAATCAAAGTACATAAATACAAGTATTCCTTATATTTTCTGAACAAGTTCAACATGAAATATTGCAAGCCAAGCAAGACTCCTTTCCTTTCAAGAGTTAAGCTTGAAGAAACGGGTTCTTCTCCTATGGTAAATAATACACTGTATAGGCAGTTGATTGGGTGTTTGCTTTATCATACACACACTTGACCTGATCTATATTATGCAGTTAGTTTGGCTTCAAGATACATGGATCAGCCTCATGAGATCCATTGGAGAGCAGCCAAAAGGATCCTTAACTTTGTTCAAGGAACAAGAACTCATTGGATCTTCTACAAAGCTAAATCCGATCTTCATTTGATTGGGTTTACTGACAATGATTGGACAGGTGACAACACAAATTGAAAGTCAACATCAGGATATGTGTTCATGCTTGCAGAAGGACCAATCAATTGTTCAAGCAAGAAGCAAAGTTCCATAGCACTCTCATCTACAGAAGCAAAGTACAGAGGAGTTGTAAATGCAGCAACTCAATGTTTGTGGTTGCAGGGAATACTTGGAGAATGTGGCTTCGAACCAAAGTTTTAAAATATTATCTACTATGATAATCAGAGCACCATTCTAATCTTCAATGATCCAGTTCAGAGATAGTGAACCAAACACATTGAGATCCATATGCACTACATCAAACAGTTTGTGCATGATGGCCCATTCATCTACTCTTCTATGCATCTTCAGAACAAGTAGCATACATATTCACCAAATTTTTTTGTGAGAATACATTCAGCAATCTCAAATCACTGCTAGGGATTGCTGATCATGCTGTGAAGCATGATTGATGACAATATTTTCAAATTTTGTTTTACTGTCCATGTTTAAGGGAGTATTTTCCCACCAGGTTTTTGCCTCTTTCCTTGGTTGAATGGACAAGCAGTATGTAAAGGGTGACTAAGCCTTGTTGCTAGGCCCTATAGTTTTCTAATATTTACTCATAAAATCAGGCTTAAGGGGGGGTGTTAGAATAATCAACCCATAGTTACCTACCTTAGACATTAATTAAATCATTTTTGTCTTATTACCTAGTCTCCTAGATTCCATTCTATGCTAGTTTCCTTCTACATGTCATAGAAGTCAACACTTGATAAAACTGAGTCCTAGAGTGCTTGGGAAACCTCCTGGAAACCATATTTAGCATGTCTGCTTTATTCCAGATCCTCCAAAGCGCATATCTTCTTTTTCTGCAAAGCTACCTATTTTATTGAGAATTAAGGCAAAAGGAAAAGCTAGACTAGGTGTAGTTGACTTGTTTTTTGCCCACATCATCCTCCATCCTTTTCTCCTAATAAAATCATTTATGAGTTTTCTTTCCATTCCTTATTAGCTTTCCTACTTGATTTTTCCAATTCATGAGAATCTTAGTGGATTGGAAACTGCTTTATGCACCTATGGGGGATTTGACTAGATTTAGTAAGCCTACTTTTTGACTATTTCGAATGGCATCCTTATGCATTTGAATCTCTCATGTAATTATATATTGCAGTAGCCTATTAATTCACAAGGTTGGCTATTGTACACTTATTCAATACAGATTAGTGTTATGCTCCAATTTCAGTCTCCTTTGATGTTAATTTTGCATGTTTGATTAGCAATTTTATGAGTGTAATTGTTCTATCACTTGGGTTCAATTTCCACAGTTGGAAAAAATGTATTTAGGACTATTCTAGATGAAGGTGCTTCAACCTCTATTTTTTCTTTGTCCTGTTGGAAATCCATTGGCTCTCCTGAGCTTGTAAAATCATCGACAACACTGAAAGCCTTTGATGGAAGAGGTTTCCATCCCTATAATCTCATGCCAACCCTTTTGGTTGAGCTAGGGGGAAAAAATGTTTCCATTTAGGTGGAAGTAGTGGATGCCCCGTTAGACTACAATCTTCTTTTAGGGAGAAACCGGTTTTATGCTATGACCGCTTTCGCTTCGACGGTTTTTAGAACCCTCCAATTTCTGCATTTGGGAAAAATTGTAACAATTGATCAACTTGATTTCTGTACGCCAGATGTTACCACTCCTACGACAAATAATATCCCTTTTCTAGGTCAGTACCCTCCTCCTTACTAGTCGATTAGGGTAGGGATGTTTTAAATAATTTCGAGATACTTTTTCTTGGTCCTGTGAATAAATTCCTGGGATAGATTCATCCATTGTAGTCCACGATATCAAAACCTATCCTATGGCTAGGCCGGTTAGGTAGAAATTGAGACAATTCCATCCACGAAAGGCTAGGGCTATCAAAGCCTAAGTCAAAAAAATTCTGGAGCCAAGATTTATCTATACTGTACCCTTGATGGAATGGATATCGAATATTGTTCCTCTGAACAAAAAGCAGAGAACTATTCGAGTATGTATCAATTTCTGAGATTTGAATAAAGATTGTCCCAAGGACAACTTTTTGACTCCACACATCAATCAAATTATCGATAACTATGTTGGAAGTGTCATATTCTCATTTATGGATGGATTTTTTGGCTACAATTAGATTGAGATATTTCTCGTCGATCAACATAAGACAGCATTTATATGCCCATGGGGAACCTTTGCCTACAAGAAGTTACCTTTTGGCCTTAAGAACGTTGGCGCCACATTCCAACGTGACATGTCCTATGCGTTTCACAACATTAAGAATATTCTGGAGCCTTACCTTGACAATATCCCTACGCACTCACAGCTACAGGAAGACCATCCTCGACATCTTGGAGACATTGTTTTGAGATGTCACCATTACAAGATACGGCTGAACCCACACAAATGTGTTTTTTGCATTGAGATGGGACATCTCTTAGGCTTCGTTGTCTCCAAGGATGGTATTCATATTGATCCCTTAAATATTGCTGCAATACTCGCTTTACCTTCCCCAACCAACTTTCTTGAACTCCGAAGTTTGCAAGGGAAGGCAAGCTTTCTTCGTCGTTTTTGTTGTAACTTCACTGAGAAAATGCATGGTTATATGTGTCACCTTAAGAAGGAAACTCCATTATTCTGGGATGACCATGCCCAGCAATCCTTTGATCATCTCAAACATGCTCTGACTCATTCACCCGTCATACACCCCCCGAATTACTCGAACGATTTTCTCTTGTATGTTGTTGCCTCTACTACTACTATCGGAATGGATTTAGCTCAAGAGGACTAGAACGACCTAGAACATGTGGTTTATTACGCCAGTAAGAATCTTCTGGATTCTGAAACTCGATACTCCCATGTGGAGAAGCTAGCATTGGCTATGGTCATTGTTGTCTAAAACTTTTGTCACTACATCTTGCTTCGCACCACTACTGTACTCGTAGAACAAAACCCTATGTACTACATCTTGACTCGTCAGGTGTTAAGGGGAAAATACTCTCGATGGATTATTATCCTACAGGAGATTGACCTTGAATTTTCCAAAGCTACTTCAAAGAAGTCATTAGTTTTTTTCGAGCTGATGTGTGATCTTCCTTGTGCTTTAATGGATTCTAAGCCCAGTGATTCAATCCCAAATGAATTTATGTTCCTAATAGGAATAATAACCTGTGGTATGGAGATTTAATCATTTATCTCCAGACACAGCATTTTCAGCCTACTATATCTCATGAGGATCGTCGCCGCATTCGTCACCATGCAAATTACTATCTTATCCTCAATGATACATTGTATTTACGTGGTATAGATACCATTCTCCGACGATGCCTCACCCATGACGAGGCTGAACAAGTTCTTTATGACTACCATTCCGGGGCATGTGGCGGTCATATTTTTGGGATGGCCACAGCTTAGAAAATCCTGCGCGCTGGCTATTTTTGGCCTTCTATTTTTAAAGATTGTCATGAGGCTGTTAAGAAATTCCCACCCTGTCAACACTTTTATCCGAAAAATCACACCCACCCTGCTTCATTACACCTCGTCATTGTCATTGGCCCTTTCACCAAATGGGGGATCAATTTCATGCATTGTAATCCTACCTCAACTGGGGGGCATGGTGACATCATAGTAGCAGTGGATTATTTCACTAAGTGGGCTAAGGCTATGCCTAAATATGCAGATGATGATAAGACTGTCGCCCTCTTTCTTTTTAACCATGTAATAGCTAGGTTTCAAGCTCCTTATTTCACTAAGTGAGCTGAGGCTATGCCTACATATGCAGAGGATGGTAAGACTGCCACCCTCTTTCTTTTTAACCATGTAATAGCTAGGTTTGGAGTTCCTCAATCTATTATCACTGATCACGAATCATGTTTCCAGAATCAGATGATGGTAGAGTTAAGTTCTAAGTTGGGTTTTCGCCATGAAAACTCAACCCCCTATTATCCGCAAGCTACTGGTCAAGTTGAGGCCATTAACAAAGTTTTAAAAACTATGCTACGTCGGATGGTTGGAGATCACAAATCCAATTGGCACTAGACTCTATTCTCTTCTCTTTGGGCTTATAGAAATTCAGTGAAAACAACAACTGGTTTTTCACCTTTTCAATTAGTATATGGACTAGAAGCTGTCCTACCTATTCAGTGTCAGATTTCGTCTTTGAAAATTGCCATTGAAATTCTCCCTAATACTTCTACTGATGAAGAAGGGTTTTTATACTTAACCAACCTTGATGAAACTAGATGAGATGATGCCTTGGTTAATGAGGCACATAAGAAAAGCGTCAAGGCACAATATGTTAAATCTATCAAACCTCGTGTGTTTAATGAAGGTGACCTAGTCCTAACTTATGATCAGAGACATGATAAGCTAGGAAAAGGGAAGTTTGAATCAATGTGGTATGGTCCTTTTATCATTTACAAGTTTTTAGAAAAAAGGTCCTACGAGCTCGTGGATTATGATGGAATCCCCTTCTGGCAACCTCGCAATGGGTTGTACTTGAAGAGATACTATGCCTAGATCATTCATGTATGGTACCTTGTATATATGTACATTATTTGACTTTTCAATGTGTTTTGGTACTTTCAAATATGGTTTTGAGTTTCATGTCTACACTGTTTATACCATTTTTTGGTTATGCAAATCAGATGGCTTTTTATGGCTTTGCCGATGGTGCTTGTTGCCATACCTTGAACCTTGCCTCAGTTGCTTGGGTTCTGTATTCCCCTGCACACAATCTAGTGAGTTCAGGAGCAGTTTGTATTGGTGTTGCTACCAACAATATCACCAAGTATGAAGCAGTCATAGGTTTTTTGACTGAGGCTGCATCCCGAGACATTCGTGGTTTTTCATTTAAACCAGGTTTCCACCATCAGAAACCCAATACTACTCTGTCTCTATCGAAGGGTACGTTTATTAGAAAGGTCATTTGAAGTCATTACTTATAGGCATATCCCTAGGGCAGACAATGCAATTGCTAATTCATTGGAAAATTATATCCTAGACTGGTATATTGCTCATTCATAGCATGAAAGTTAAACATGGTTCATAACATTGTAAATAAATAGTTAGGACATATAAAAACTCATGTAAATACATTTCCATTTGAAGCATAAATATTGGAGGCAAAATTCTGTATATATATATCTGTGTGTGTGTGTGTGTGTGTGTGTGTGTGTGTGTGTGTGTTTTTACAAAACATAGGTCACGAGACCTCATCTGAAGCACTCTAGCTTTCAGGAAACACAAAATTATACAAAAAATATGAAGCTATGGTAGCTTTCAATGATACATCATGTAAGAGCTAGTGATGCTCATGGTAGCACATAATATCCTGCACTACTCTACGTAGCAGACGGCTGAAGCAGCTTGGCACCCCTGCTATGTGCCTCTGATAGTGCATCGGGAGATCATCAATGGATGCATTGGGTATGTCCAAATTTAACCTCTCTAGGTTCTCCTCCAGTTCTCCCATAGGTTCATTGCCTCATTGAACAAATCAAGCTCCCGCTCGTCTGTCCAGTGGGGATGATCCCCCAGGTCGTGCAACTCCTACATATGTATGAAAATTGCAGGTCTCATTACTATAAATAAAAAATAAAAAAACAGTAAAAGACAAAAAACACAAATAGCTATCTTAGGGTTTTGTTTCTTACCCATGTCTCCCCACTGCTTGCCAAGTGGAAGTGGTAGGTTAGGGAAACCCCTAAAATCAGTGCCTACATAAGCATAATCCTCAACCATGAGGATCTGGTCACTAAGCCATTGGAAGAATGGAGACGCAAACTTCACCTTCCCTCTGCCTGCTCCTGTACGGACCATGATCCTGACCCACTTCAGCATACAAGGGTCTCTCTCCCAAAGCTCAGTAAAAACTACTTGGGGTCTCAACTATGGGATCCACTCAAAAAAGAAATAGGCGAAGATAGAACCATATCCAAACTATTTTAGTTCTCCCTACCAACACTTGGTTAGCTGGTCTTTAAAGACTGGTAGCAATTCCTCTTCCCAGTTGAAAACTGTAGGTGCCATAGCCTCTATCACATACAACATATGTTCCCTAGAATCCTGATGAGGCCCTTGGCTCCCAGCTAGCCTCTGCATGGTAAAAAAAGAGTGCGAAGAGGAATATCCACTACTGCCTTGATTGGAATCTTCTTCCCTGAAGTTCTAGTACCAGGAAGGCAGTGGTGGTCAATTAGCTCCTGAGTAGTCGTGTCCCCTCCACAGGAACAAGTCAACAAAATCGAGGCACCCCGTCTTGACAATCCAGTCAATAACTAGATGTATTCTACCTCTATGTTCAACACATGTGCCCCCACCTCGAAGTATTGTTGTTCTGGGTTCCACATATGGAGCATATACTCCAGCAATCTCTCATGAGACACCATACTAGGTGTGCTGAAGAACTTGAGTAGGCCGCAGTTTCTCAATGCGGCTATACATCCTTCATTTCTTTCAGCACGAGCATCATCATCATCATGCTGTCGTTCCTTCCATATCACCATTTTCGACCACTAGAAACCTGCCAAAAACCATTAATGGACTAGTTAAAAACATATCCAATCACCAAAATCAATTAAAAACTCGTGTTTTTGTCTATCCATACATTTTTCCAAGCTCATGGCTGGCACCACCTGAGAGCAATGTTATAAGCGCGGTTCTCACAGTGCACCGCCTGTCCCGTAAAGGGCAGGACCAATGCCCGCATTTTAAGATTAGGGCCTGCCTAAAAAGGACAAAAACCCTCCTAAAATAAAAAATAAATGCTTAAAAGTGAAAGCTTATGGTTTTTTCTTTTACCTAGCTCTGACGGCGCTCAAATCGGACGGTCAGATCTCCCAGAAACAACAGCCGAAGATCTGGTTCAAAGTTGCTCCAAAATGCTCTTGACTAGTGGTAAATAGTGAAATGTTTTGATTTTTACTATTTGAAATTACTTTTATAGCTATTTTAGGGTTTTTTAATGTCATTTAAATATTTTAAAATCATTTATCATTATAAAATCCATCCATATGACTCATTAAAAGTCATTTTTCAAGAAATTAACGTTGCTATTAAGTTTTGCAGGGGTAGAAATGAAAACAGTAAAAATCTATGGGAAGTTTGTTTTTTACTTTTTCGTACTTCCTTAAAACGAAAAAAGTCCCCAAGAGTTTGTTTCGATACTTTGTTCATGCTCTCAGAACTCAGTACAAAGTTTCGACTCTTTTTTCTGATTCCTTTTAGGCTCGTAAAATTGTTCATCGTTAAAAAGAGACCTAATGGAGTCTCCTTTAAACTCTTTTCGGACTCCCTAAATATGAAAAGATTGTCAAGTACTTGTCTTCTTCATACTCATAAAAGTATTTGAAGAGTTGTCTCTCTGATGGCAGGTTATCTCTTTTTCGGTTCGGATAGACTGTCTTATGAAAAATGACCCTTTGGAGTTTTCTTTTGTCTTCGTTCAGACTCTCTAAATATGAATGATGTCAAATTTTCTTTCATTGGACTCGTTAAATTAAACACTAAGAGACCCTTTTTGGGATCGAACCCCTCCTTTCTCAGGTTCTTGAAATATATGGGAATGGACTTGTCTTCGGATAAGCTTGAACGAGTGTTTGTTACCCTCTTTGAACTCATAAAAATGAAAAGAGGCACTCATCAATCATGATGGGGGGATTAAGGGAAGGGAATCATTTTGCAAATCCAATGGTAGTTGTTTGTCACCTTTGAACATGGCACTTATCTGCATATCATTCAGTCAATTGGGTATTCATTTGACTTACAAGTCTATCCACTTTCACGATTCATGTCACTCCTTTGATTTTTTTGAAAGATTGTATTGTCCACTGTCGCATTGTGTGTCTGTCTGGTCTATTCATGTTGCCAAGTCTTTTGTCGTGTCATCTGATGTTCAAAGGAAGAAAGAAGTTTACCTCTGTAGTTAAAATATACTTTGTGTCATTACTTTGAGTCAGTCCTATGGTTACATTATCTATGATATTCCAAAACTTTGTTCCAAGTTTCATGTCGTCGATGTGGGATTCATCATGGCCCTCCTTCGACGAGACTATTTCTGTCAACATCAACTCATCATCCAGGAATTAGTATTAGAAACAAGTTTAGTACCTTGAGATCTATATGCCTCAATGACATATTCTCTCGCTATCAACAAAGGTTCACATCATTGGCCTTTGATTAGAAGACTCTGCTGGGTGTTCGACACCAAGACATCTAGTCACACTCAGTAGATTGTACTAGGTTACCTTGGGAATCATTGACATCACTAGTGATTTCCCTCGCACTTGTTAACAGTTCACCTCATTAACCAATAATCAAGTGGTTTCTACCATGTTCGACTTCAAACATTGTAATCACATGGATAGAATCGTACTTTGTGGAAGATGAGACGAAGACCCTAGGTATTTGTTAAGCGCTCATAGCTTGCTCCCCAGGTTACGATGGATTATATTGTGTGAAGTACCAGCATGGATCCACATTTGTATGGTCATGGCCCTACTCAAATTTGCGTCTATATGACATAGATATACATTGTTTATCTGGTAGCTATGTCCAAGTTTGAGTCCTCTATCACATGGATCTACGTTGTATTCTAGTAGCCATGGTTTTTTATTCCTGTCATGGATCTGTCTTGTATTGGTATATAGCCATGATGAGGTTATATCTATTCATGATTCAAAGTATTGTTGTATTGCAGATTCCTATTCGATGACACTCTCCGATCAAGCTGGCTCTTACCTTGAAGTGATAACTTGCTCTATCAAATATCTCATCTATCATATCCCTCTAGCCTCATGCTTTGGGGGGCATTCTGTTACACTCAAAATATGTCACTAGCACGTGATAGGATCCCTAACACAAGACATTTTCCCTCAAATCCCAAATTTGAAGAGAATTCTACTCTATGTGTTGATTCCAACATACAAAATTGTAGCACCGCTCTTACCCTCAAGTAGATAAGCGGTACCCTGTTCAGCACCGCCCTAGTTGTGTGAGAACCAGGCAGTGCCACCGGGTTTAACCTATGTTGTTGGCACGATTCCTACCCATCACCACTATGTCATAAAGGGGTATAAGCGGTGCCCTTGGTAAAAAGTGAAAAAAAGGAAGTTTCTCGAGGCTTCTAGGACAAGAGCCTCATGTCTAACCTTATCCCTACTCACCTGGGTTGGTTAAGGTCGAGATCCCTCTTTGTAGGATCTTGTAGCCACCTCATCCACTAATCTCTCAAACATCCTATCCATTTGAGCCCTATAAATACAATCTCATACTCCATGGTTGAGGGAGAGAGAAGAATAGTAAAGTTATGTTGTTGAATTGATACCTTGGCTTAATCCATCAGAGAGCAATTGTGGAGCAACTTGGAGCTATTGGGGACAAGGTGCTAGTCTTGTGAAGGAGTGTATCAACACTAAGGCACATGGTTGTAAGCTCTTTCATTTATTTTCTAATGCAAAGTTGATTTCCTTCCCACATGTTTGTTGCGTTAATCTCACATATATGTTATTGGATTCCTTAGTCACTAATATGGATGTGTTGATGATTTTCTGGTAGCTTTGATGTCTTTGTATGGTTGATATGTTTTACAAGAATATAGGTCCTTCATCAGAGTTACATTCCAAGCATCTATAACATTTAAGGAAGGTCTTCAACCAAGTTAATCACTCATTTGTTATGGATCTGAACCATTCAGACCAGAGGAACAGCTTCTGTCTGCAGAAGGTGATATATTCATGATAACAAAAGTTGGCATAAGGCTCAATAAAACAAGCAAAACTCATGATAATGCAATTACAACTTTATATATAGAAGGGAGTCCCAGGGGAATGCCCAGCATAAATTTCAAGAGGAGTATGAGGCTCTTGCTCAAAGACATGGCGGTACTATACAAAGGACTCCCACACCCCAAAGGAGAAATTTCAACATGGGCACCAAATGCAATACAGGATCTAACTAGGGTACCCATGTATGGGAAAGCTCTACCATCCACATAATGTCACTTCTAAAAGTAGCGTGAAGGTTTTGTGAGATGGAATGGGTTTGTACCTAGGGTTAAGATGAAACAGTCATAAGGTCATGCAAAATGCAAGCAGATGTGAAGTCCTAACCTATATGCCAATTTAGACATAATACCTGAAATAGGCATGAACGGGTCGAACACACGATCAAACCTCACTCAAAACAGGCTCCTACAACATCAAATTAGTTCAAATGGTCCAAAATGGTCAGAAATGATAAAAAATTATAGGAAGTGGGTAAAAATTTCAAACATTTTCCATAAAATAGTGAAAAATTAAAAAATTTCGTACCTTTTTGAATTTTCACCCACCATAGTGCATTTGATTCCAGAATTTCAGAAGCGGATTTCGGGAGCATCGTCCAGCGAAATCACTCCACGTTTGATCCAGGTGAATTACCTTACCCCTCCCCTTCATTTTCATGTAAAAAATTTAAATTTTCACAGTCAAATTATTTTTTTAGGCCGTCCCAACTTCGGCGTTTCGTCCCACATGGATATCGGGCATTTTTTCACTTATAGGGCTGACTATAGGCGGAAAATGCCATGAAAACCACATACGTACGTGGATTTTTTGCAGACAGCTGCATATAGGGCCGCGAACATGGTTTTTATGGGAAAATAATGATCAAAATTTGTGATTTATGTGCAACATGGTACTAGAATGGAGAGAGACAGAACATGGTGATGTTGAGGAAGTTGTTTAGGTTGACCGCATAGCTCAACAAACATTACAGTCATGTGGTCTATATAAGTTTTGGTGTCTTGGAAGCTTGAGGGCAAATCCAAGACTACTCCAGCTGCTGATAGATTATTGGGATTCAGAGTCTGAAACCTTTCATATAGATGGGATGTCACTCAACATTGAGGTTGAGGACATATACTTTATCATTGGTTTGTCCTGACGAGGGGAGGTGGTGAACCTCTTATCTTGTGGACTAGGAGACGGGTTGACTACAGAGGACTACATAGCTATGTACTTCCTTCTCGATACAGAGAAGGCTGGGAGTCAAATCCTAACAAACATGATTCAGATTCTGGGGTTGAAAGCCATACTATTGGAATTAGGCAGGATCGCAGGTTTGGCATCACTCCACCAGGCCTCAAGGCCACTGATGTTCTATGCAGTAGAGTGTATTTGGCCTACAATATATGACTGGAGTACTACGCTGCTAAGCAACATGAAACAACATATCAGTGACTGCAAGATGGGTAGAGTGCAGAACTTCGGGTTTGGCAGCATATTGAGCACATTCTTTTTTGAGCAGGTGTAAGGGCTAAGCCATAGAGTATACATTGCTCCACATGGATTCCAGGATCCAGTGCAGCGATGCTGGGCTAATGTCATGCATAGACTGGGAGGTGGAAGGGTGGCTAACCCCTACCCAGTAGAGTTCTTTCCATGGTGGCAGAGACAACTTATCGCCATAGATGACTATCCCTATGCAGGGATCGAATTCCGTAGAGACCCACACATGCCCCTACCACCAGGAACGACTTATGGAGACATAGGTAACGAATCCCAAAACCACTTTCAATTTTTGAATTATTTAGTTATTTTTTTATATATGAAATCAAAAGACATGTTTTTGGTGTGACGACACATAGTGATACTCTGTCATGTATATGCATATGTAGGACCATGACAGCCAGATGGCTTTCATCATCATCGATGGAGGGGAAGAGGTGATGAGATCATGGGTGTGGATGCGGAGCGGACGCTCCAGGGCATCCACATGAACTTCGTTCAATTGACACAAAGAGTACCCATGGCGTAAGTCGAGGACTTGCCTAAGGCCATGCAGCACCAGGTGGTTGGAGTACCATGGGCATGGGTTCAATTGTTTCTCCAGGTATCTAGAGCCGTGGTGTGCTACCATGATCATCACCCTCCTCCACCTCAAGCTTAGAGACCTAGGTGTATATTTTTTGTATGACCATGTAGTATATTTTGGTGCCTCGAAATCCCCAATTTTGTATATGACAATTATGTATAATGACGTCACCTTTTTTGAACTTAATGAAAAATATTTATGATGATCAATTATTATTCTATTTACATGTGTAAAATGTGTTTGTGAAATGCTTATGGTCTGTGAAACAAATGCCAATCTAGTACATAGTTAGCATATGAATCAGAAACTTGATTAAAATTTCTTGAAACATAAATGTATGTTATACTCTCAAATTGTCGTTCTAGCAATATTACACGTAATAATCTTCGTAATAATGTCGGATCCCTAATATGATACAAGCCATTAAGTTATGAAAGCAATAACTGCGAATCAAGACATACCTCAAGAGAAAGAACACCATGTTAAGTGGCATCCCACAATAACTCAATGATGACACTATATTCAGCAACATTATTTGACAAAGGCTATAAACATACACTTCCTGAAGACAATACTTGACCCGTAGGAGTATAGATCACCCAAGCAGCTGAAGCTGATTTTTGAGTGTGGCAGCTAGCACCATCATCAAATCCTATGTAAGTGGAAGACTCCATCAACATCTGTGATAACAAATGAAATCTAATCAACAAACTCGATCACCATAAGAAAACCTAACTATGCAATGCAAAAATGTACAATAATATACAAAAATCAGCCTTGGCTAAAGATCATGCATAGTATTTTTTTAGATAGAGCCCATTTCTAGGCTCCACCAAGACTATGCCCCCATGATCAACTAGTCGAACGGGTCTAACATCTGGATAAGCCCTAATTCCACATTCAACCATATGGGGGACAATTCCTAGAATTCCATGATCCGACCAAGTGAACATATATCAAAATTATTTGAACCGCTCGACGTACTCAATCTTGCTAGGATCACGAGAAATGTTGATAGGAATCGTTGGTGACATGTTAGCCATGTTCCCTTCAGCAATATAACTAGGAGAGCTTAATGAGACCATGAGGCTACCAACTTTCTCACTTAGAATCTCCCTAAAGTCATCACACTCTAAACGATCATTCTTAGGAAGGAAATATGATCTATGGTGCAACCCTTTCCAAGGTTTCTCTATCCCAAACATAGCCTCAAGAATAACTTCATCTAACGGAAAAAAATCATCAAGGCAGTTTTGAGAGTGAGATGACTCTATTTCCCATGTAGGAAGCACATAAGGGTCCTACTCCTTCGTATGCGAAGAGGAAGGACTAGGCTCTACAACATGATCAAGATTCACTTAATACACCACCAATGTTGTAGGAAACGGCACGTCTATCTCGACAGGTATACTTGAAGTACTCGGTGAAGGAAGAATCCAAGGATCCTCCATATGAGAAGTGAGAAAGGATACTAAATTTGACAAGGGTGAAGCCCCACCAAGACTAGACCCAATCATAAGAATGGGCGCAGGACAACTAAAGGTTCCCATGAGAGAAGGATAAATACCTACACCCACATTCTTAGTTGTCAGATGAGAATTATTGATAATCAGGATAGAAGCTCCTGATGATGCTGACACACTCAGATTTTGGAAAGGCTTCTGATCGAGAGTAACGATCTTCCCATTAAATGGAAAACAAGCCACTCGGAATAGGGAAGAGGCTATAGCTTGCATATTGTACATCCAATTCCGATCTAGTAAAATATTATAGTCAAGGGGCGCATCAACCACCTCAACCTTGATCACAATAGTCTTCCCTCCCAATTGGACCTCTAGAGAAGGAAGTATACCGTGGGGCCGAAACGATCTTCCATCGAAATTAGTCAACATGTTAGCAGACTGAGACAACGTGGGAGAACCTAAGCCCTTCCAACAAGCCAAAGACATCACGGAAGTGGCAACGCCTTCATCAATAATAGTACGCATGATGGTGTTGTTGAGACACTCTACATGAATCAAAAGAGACATGTAGTAAGGCAAGTGAGGCTGTATTCCATGAGTTTCAAATTTGATCACGGAAGGAGATCTATCATAACCAACCCCAAGAGAAGACAACAAGGCCTTTCTCTGCGAAGGACAAGTCTAAAGAACTTCTAATGCAAACATCGCACAAGGAGTCTAGCCCAAATACTCGATAATTGAATAGTCCTGGGTGGCTCGAGCATTAGGATTGTGCCCTGAGCACTTCAAGACTCCCTTAGGAATGCGAGGCATAAATTCAGGCTTATCTGTAGGATTTGCGGTTCACAAAGAGCTCTCGGGTGGAGCAGGTTCTTTCCCAAGGTCATATTGTGACGAACCATAGTCTTTCACACATGTCACAACATTTGTAGCATTCACCATGTTAATACAACCATGACCACTAACAGCATCTGACGGGTTTGGAGTCCCACTATAAGCAGTACTAGGATCAACGGTCCTTGAGTTCATATTTTGATTATTAGGTAAAGGATTAGTAAACACAGCTGGGCATGTGCTATGAACTTTGAGGTGTCCTCCATATGAGGGCACAAGTGAGTGAGGTTATCGTCCTTACACAACTTACAAGGAAACTTCACCTTACACTTAGGCTGCTTGTCCCCCCCAGCATTGTTCATGTTCTTGTCATTATTATTACCATTTTCATTTTTATTCCCACCCTTACGATTATTTTTTCCTTTCTTTTTATTCCTTCTAGGCTGTTGGTTGTCTTTCGGGTTCGATGTTTGCATTGAAAGCACACTCGTCGATTGGGTAGGATGAGACAAAGTTGTGGCTTGTCCCGACGCAAGTTGGCTAAGTGATAATTGGATCACTTGTTTCGTAATCGAGTCTACAGGTTTGGTACTTGTGGAGCCCACAATACCATCAGCATGTGGCCTAGGTTTAATATTGGGGTCGAAATTGGATCTTGGAGCATTCAGGATAATCTCATACAAGATTTTGGACTGAGCATAGATCAAATCCAACTCTTGATCCCTAAAAATAGTTTGGTCCTCATTTTGAACTCCAGATGTAGAAACATCCTTCGCGATATAAGGTAACAATGACTTGAGGAACCACTTTAGAAGAAACTATGGTGGTATAAATGCTTTAATTAATCATTTCTGTCTACGCCACTCTTGAATATGATCCAAAATATGTGTGGCTTTGTCTTGCCGAAACTTTCGACAAGAGTTCGGTACCAACATTGTAACGTACGGGTAGCTGGAAATGATTAAGAAAATTCATGGCAAGGTCATCAAATGTAGTATAGGGCCCCCTCGGTAACTCTATATACCATTTCACTACAGGACCCATGAGGGTACGTTGAAATAGCCTCAAAAGGGATGAATCATCAGTTAAGGAATTAGAAGAGCACCAAAGGTGGAAGGTTGTGACATGCTCACCAGTATCTTCACCAACCTTACCTTCGAACTTGGGAATGTCTGAAGGGAGCTTGGTAGGGACTGTCAGCCATGCCAGATCATGAGACATAGAATCATTCATCAATCTCGACAAATCAAGTAGGTTCAAGGTCGCAAGGAAAGGGAGCCTAGGTTGAGTCGGTCAATGCCACACTCCCTGATAGGACTGGTTCAGATAAGTTTGATTGCTATACACACCATGGCCTTGGCCATGGGGATAATAACCTCCTCCCATATGACCCATGAAGGGCTACATGGAAGCATTGTAATGTGGATTACCTTGAGTATGAGGTGCTACAAAGCCATAGTTAGGAGAGTAAGCGGGTTGTTGATACCCATACCCATACGGTTGATAGTTTTGTCCGTAATATGGTCCATAAGAAGGTACATGGTAAGCTCCATAGGCTGGACCATAAGATGGTCCGTGAGATGTTCCATGAGATGGTCCATAGGTAGGTATATAGGAAGCTCCATGAGCTGGACCATGAGATGGTCCACAAGATACTCCATGAGATGATCTAGAAGTAGGTACATGACCTGCTGACACATAATGAGGCACATGGCCTTGTGACACTATGGTGTTAGCAGACGTAGGATGGACATGGCTTACAGTAGAACTCCAGCCCAAAGGACCACGAGAGTTAGGAAGAGGATGTGTCAAAAAGGAATTTGAAGGAACAGGTTGAGAAGACGATAGAATATGTGGAGGAATATAATTTGTACCCCCAATATTCACGTGTCTTGGTTGAGGTCCCTGAAGACGAACACTAGTGCTAGGTCTGGGTTGTGTGTGTGAAGGAATTTCCACCACTAGAGTGGATGGTGCAATGTGACTACTAGTACCAAACCTCTCCACGTGAAAAGGAGTGGAAATGCCCCTAGGCAGAGTACCAAGGTCACCAACCGATTCGACATCAGGTGTCAGACCGGTCTCAGGAATATCAGGCATGCCATACCTAATGTGGCTAGTGCTGGTGGGTGCATGGCGAGTCTCTTCACCCGGATAGTATAACCAATACCAGGGGTTAGAGCTAATGTAATCGGTGTAACCCAAAGCAATATAACGTGCACAGAGCATACACATAATAAAACTACATCCAACAAGCAAGCAAACCAAGGGTAGGATATATGAGCTCCCAAATGAAGCAGGTATGTCTCACCTAGGAGAGGCTTGAGACTCCCATACACAACAAGTGGAGGTTCGTAACCAATTATAGTGGCCCTCAGATTCAACGCATATAGTGATTATGTTGTCTGACCCCTACCTGGCCAGGACACCTGTAGAATAACCTCTGTAAATATCCCCTCGATAACCTAGGTAAGGCAACTAAGGTCACCTCAATATAACCAATGCTCAGGTAGACAGTCACAGGAGGGATCGACCATATGGAAAGGGTAGCAAAGCTCGAATCCTGAAAGCACAATTGCTACCCCAGGGGTGCACCAGTCAATACCTCAAAGGCCCCCAGATATGAATACAATCCTAGAAATATCTTCAGTGCTTACAGAAAGTGACTAGGGGTCATCCCAATCACAATCGCGTGCACTGCCTCATGCTTAACCCCCTGTGTAAGAGGAGCATCTTGAGAAACACTAATTATACCAAGGGTTTCACAATCTCACCTGGACAGACACCTAATTGTTTTTTTTAGTGGTCTTGGAGAATTAACTTACAATGAACTATTCCAAGACCCTAAAACCTAATCTTGTTGATGCACCCTAAAAAGAAAAAGAGTGTAATACATTTTATTAAGCGTTGATTTTATTTGGTTGTGATTACTCAAAGGGTAATGGTTGTGCAACTTATGATGTTATGACACAACATGAAGTAAAATGCACACCTAACAAGCAATGCAAATGCAATGTGTAGAATGAAGAATAGGGTATGCTACTATGTGAAGTGCAAGATTTTTCCCTCAAATGTAAGTGCAATCATTCCTATATGAAAATATGACTATAATTCACCAAGAAAACCTAATGCAAGTACCGTGCCAATGCATAACTATGCAAAAAGCAAAATATTTTTGTATTTTTGAATTGAATGAGATATGAAAGAAAAAAGATGATTCTACAACCCTCAGACTCTGTAACCACTCACAAACACCAACCAAGCAAAGAACCAAGGTAAAAGAGACCCAATGCAATAATCCTAAAACAAAAAAGTAGAAAATGAATGGCAAGAACATTTCAAAAAAATCAAACTAAAAGTAGTCTCTGGTCAAAAACAGAGGGTGTATACAGACTCCGGAATCATCCAAGAAGACTCAGCAATCATCCAAAATCACCCAGCAACACTTAATCCTCCCACTAAGGCTCAAAAACAAGGCATACGTGACTATTCTCAGTAAACCAGTGTACATACGTGACTGCTTAAGGAAAACCCATCTGTATACGTCAATGTGAAAGCTAAACCAGCGTACAGGAAGAAAAAGGAAGAAAATTAGGGCAAATAGACAAGCTAAGACAAAATTTACTCCTTCGAGACCCTACTGGGAAAACATACCCACAAACCCAACATAGAAACAGAGAAATCAGATAAATTCAAGTACATTGAATACCAAAAACCCCAAAGAGAAACAACTAGGAACCTCCCCAGTATGGTCTCCAATTCTTTTATAGAGAGAAACTTCCTATGGCTTGGGGTGTACCACAACAGATAGCTAGACATGAGAAATCAATCCTTTCCCAATATGCAAGAGAAACCAAACACCTAACACTAAGGGACCTCGAATCATACCTTCTTCTAGACGGTTGAAGTAGATCCTCGTTGATCTTTTTCCAATCTCACTTGCACTAAAATTTTCTCTCAACAACAGCAAACAAGACAAGCATGCTATATAATATGGTGTTAGATCTACTCTAGCATATCTAATCAACAATGTATAAGCAATTAAACATATCCATGGATTCAATATTCATTCAAATGCACATTATTGAACAGGAAAATATATTTCTATTAATCAAATCAGAGATTACACATGTGACAACCTCTGTCAGCACGTCTACGAACCAGAGAAACCGAATCCTCCACCTGGGCCTCCACCACCTCAATCCTTCATCTCTCAATAGCAAGCTCACAAGAAAAGGAAATATTGGGAAGAACACAAAGTGATCCAAAGGGACAAAGAGATGCAGACTCAAGTATATGCAAGCTATGGCAACAATGGACTATAATTTCATTGCTCTTCAATTCCTCCTCTTCAACGTATCCAAGGGGTTCCTTATATAGCACTCCAAAGGGATAATGGAGGGTCAAATCCAAGTGATCTCAAGGCATATGGAAGGCCAAGAGTCAAGTGGTTAGGACACACATGAAGGAAAACTCCAAAAGTATTTGGATTTATGCACACATCCCGATGTACGCGGGTTTGAGGTCAAAAGTCACGTGTACACGCGAGTATGGGTTTAAAAGTCACGTACTGAAATAAATAGGGATTTTTAGGGATGAACTTGGAAACATCAAAGTATAATATCATTCCATGGGGTCTAAAGAGTCTGCAGAGGGACAGGGAAGGCCATAAATATGTGATCAACCATGTGTGGTAAAATCATCTATAATAGTGCTCACCAGACTTGAACTTCCTGAGATCATGTCCAAATGAGACTTGATATTATGCTAGATAATCCATGAACTTTGGACCAAAATCAGGTCCAAATGAAGTAGGATCATCTCCAAGCAAAAGGTGGTATCCTCCATCTTCTGTGTAACTCTAAGAACTTGTTCTAATCATGATCATGCAATGGAGAGGAATCATGATAGTGAGAGAGAATGCAACCAAAAACTCCAAACATAAATTCAGAATTCATAACATCCAATGACACACCAAAATGTGAACCAATGAGAGGCTCTAAGTGTGAACAAGTTGCAACAACTAGTTGATTTTCCTCAGAATTCGAAATAAAAGACTGATTGGAGAAAAATGAGAGAATGAAGGAGAGTTCTTCTTTAAAAATGAGGTTGAATGTATTCTCTTGAATTAGCTACAAATGAATATGAGAAATTATAATTCTCATGAATTTCTAAATCCACGGGAGAAGGAATCTCTTCAAGGATATTTGCAACAGTTCAAACCGTGTTGAAATTTATGCAATCTTTTCTTCTTCAACTTCAAGAACAACTTCAAATCTAAGAAGTTGTACCAAGAATACCTACAAAACAAACTCTTTGGAAATCTATATTGGAAGACTATTTGGATCTAATCTATTGAGCTCTACTTTAGTCAATATGCACACTCAGTAGTGCTTCACACCTGGGTAGACTCCAATGGATAAATCCAATCGCTTCAAGGAAATTGCCCCAAGATTTATGTGGTAACTTCATTGATTTTGGTGCGCTACTGCAAGCACATATCCTCGGCTAATCTCCCTACTCTCTAATACCATGTAAAATTCTCTAAATGGATTAAACACCATACAAGAATTAAACAAGATAGGATCTAGATGCAAAGTAGTCCTCGCTAAGAATTAACACAAAGACTGGCATAATTAAGAAGAAGTATTGAAGTAGAAACATAAATAATAGAACTCAATTAATGTAAAATTCATCTATGTTAGTATTAATTGATATGAATAAATTTATACTACATCTCATAGAGATAATTCGAGAGGCTTATGTGGCATTCGAGTAGCTCACAATAATAGTAGTCTTAGACTAAAAATTCCCCAATATAGATATGTGTCATCATCCAACTCATAGATAGAGGTCACAAATTGGATAACTTAGGATAGGTAGGCCACGAGTGACATAAAATCAACTAATGAGTGTATTTTGGGAGAAAAAGATGGAATATGGTTGAGGAAAAAAGTGGCAAGCATGCCCAAATGATCCTAGCACAACTAGCTTATTCTAATCATGATGTAAAGTAGTGAAAAGCTACTTAAAGCTCACAAAAGCAAGATAAAAGCATAATAAAGCATAAATGTGCTTTAGCTCATAAAGCAAAGAAAAAATTAGGAATGGTTTTCATGTGACTAATCCAAAAAGAACAAATGTGGGTCCAAGACTCTAAACTAGGCACTATTAAGCCTAAATAACATATGGAATAACTTCACTAAACATTAGGAGATCAAATAATGATATAAGCATAATGTTTAGATGTAATTATATTCTAACACATTCAACCCTCCTAGTGACCTAGTCACCTGGTTGAAAATCATGGTCATCAATTTAATTCACATTTAGAAAAATATTCATGAAGAGAACCAACACCTAAAAAACAACTAGACCACTTTTATTTCAAAGAAAGAATATGAAAGTTTTGAATAAAGAAATATGCACATGGAAGATATAGAAAATATGGCCCAAATTATTAACATGATGTTTAGTGATTGGTCAACCTACTTTTCCTACATTTGAAATGGATTAAAGGTAACCCAAGTGTTCATTGCATAGTTAAATAGTCGATGAGAAGAAACAATTAATGCTAGAAGTTGGGAAGCCTTGGGAGCACGAATTAAGCAAGGGAAAACCCCACATTTGAAGTGGATTAAAGGTAACCCAAGTGTTCATTGCATAATTAAAAAGTCAATGAGAAAAAAAAATATTGTTAGAAGTTGGGAGCACATATTCAAGGGGAGGAAATGGAAGAAGACGTACATGCACATGAGTATGAATGGTTTCAGGAAGGAATAAATGTACAATTTGAAACTACCAAAAATATTAAGGAAAAATAAGAAGTTTACCAATAAGTTTATTATATGTAGGAAAAATTTAACCTAGACTTAGTGGCAATGTAGGAAACACCCATAAATGGAAAGATCAAATCACTTATCAGAAATTAGTAAAATGAATATTGCAACATAATTTTTTTTTGAATATTGGCAGGATTTTGAGGGTTGACTAAAATAGATTGCACCACACATATTCAAAGTATTCATAGACGTGGTTGAGGATTCCCTGCCATCATCACCTCGAAAAGCTTCACCTCAACCAAGGTTCAACTACTTTATCCCTAGATGATCAATAAACCAACAATTGGCTACAACACATTGAAGAGAAACAACAGCATACAAATTGATAAAACTTAATAAATGATGATGGAAACTTTTTCTTTGTAAAATTTCATACATTTCCATCTCCTCCCTTCTTTACAACGAAGAATATTTTGAGGGTAGGGGAGATGTTGGAGGAACCTAGTTGACTAGGTTAAGAGTCAACCAAAGAAAGGAATATTCAACTAGGAATCACATTCGACTAAGTAATCATCTCAATCAACCAACTAATCAAATCGACTATCTAGGGTAATTAAAGCAATCATAAATATCTTCTCTAATGCAACAATATAAATAGTCTACTTGTTGTTGGTTCCACTACTACTTTCTCTCTAATCACCTTCTATGTATGCTTGCTTGTATATCACTTTTTGTATATTATGCTCGGTTAACTACACTACTAGTAACTAATTACTATGTAATCCCTTGGATTACAAAAAACTCCATTTTGACGAAGACCTCATTCTTGTTTTCAATGACATCATTCTTCCAAGGTGTGTAAGTTACATATTTTTGCAAGAGATACCATCTTGTGACGTGTAGTTCTCAAATTACTTAATCAGAAATTATCATCCATTATTATATCTTAGACATTTCGTAGGTCAACTACATTTTTTTCAACTGTTTCCCTAAATTCATTAAAATTTTCAAAGACATCAACCTTATTCTTCAATAAATATACCCATGTACAACTAGAAAAATAATTAATGAAGGTTAAAATATACCTTGCACTAGGTAATAAAGATTGGTTGTTTCATTATACAAAGATCATTGTGGATACGTTCTAGTTGAGCCCATGCTCTCGATGCCTTCCCTATCTCAAATGCAACATACTGATGCTTTCTAAGAGCACATCCTCTCCATACAACATTAAGAGGAACTAACCTATGTAGTCCATTAACCATATTAAACTTCACCATCTATTACAGACTTTGAAAATTAAAATGTTTGAGTCGGTCATGCCAAGTTCAACTTCACACATTTGTGCCACATTTGTGTGTAGTCAATCCTAGATCGTGCACAGGGAAATCACAAATCTTATATAGTTTATCCTTAGGGCCAATAATACCCTTAACAACAACAAATAAGTCATTGTTAATATCTTTCACTACAAACCTATCATGCCATACTTCAACCTTCTTAGCAATATAGGTTAGTGAGATGTAGACAACAAATTTTCACTCAAACTCAGTACATGATATACAACAATGATCACACCACTTTGACATTGAATCCTACCACAACTTGCAACAATAGTAAGTCTGTAATCATATGCAACAAATATTTATTCTCTTGTATAAAAGAGAGAAATACTTTTAGCCATATGATGTGTACAACCTAAGTCAACCATCCACTCACTTTTAGAAATGTGATCATGCAATGCTTGATAAGTACAAATAAATAAATTATAGTTCCATCCCTTTCATATAGGAATTCAATGATATAGGACATGGATTGCTTGTGGTATTTAGTAATACAAAAATAATTTCCTAATCAACAAAAGAATGTGTTAATGGTTACAACAAGTCAAACAAACCTTAATGGATATATTCACACATTAAGAAAGAGGAAGAGAAAAGGGTTCAAAACTGCAAATGAGGTTGGTGATAGTCGATGTTTCTTAATTAAACCATCAAGAATGTTCATTGGTCATATGATACACATTCAATCTTTTGAAATGAACATGAAAAATTGAGGGCATGCTTTGTTGTGTAATAGATTACCTTCACCGAAACAAAGAAGCAAGTGTCTTCTTACCTCAAATTCATCTATAAAGTTGTGGATTGAGCTTAGAAGCAATTATCTTCTTACCTTAAAAGTTTGTCTGCCAAGTCATCGCTTGAGCTCATAACTAGGGCTCCCAATGCCAACAATGCTTCCAAGGATTCTCCACGAATCTTTTAGAATGTGTTAAAAGGGATAGGAAGCTAAAAGACTCTAATGAATGTAGTTACATATTGAGAACAAGGAAGAAAAGAGGGTTCTAAGACTTGCAAATGAGCTCAATGATAGTCATATTTTCCCAATCACACCATCAAAAATGTTGTTCAATCATCTAATTTCATTCAATAATGCTAAATCCACTTCACATCAATCAACTTAAAAAAAGAGTACTTTCATCATTGAATACATGAAGGAAAATGACTATAATACCAATCATCCACAACAAACCACGTAAATATCCATTTAACCAACAAATAATATACTAGTTAATCTTTTATTCTTTTCAATATCCCAAAGGATAATATCACATAATCAAAGGACCACCATAGCATTCAACAAAGGATAATATCATATAACCAAAGGAATCACCATAGTATTCAACAAACCCAATGTCAACTCATTGACAATAGAGAGAACCAAATCTTAAATATAAATAATCTTAATAAAAACAAAAAATTATTTACCCCAAACCATAGTATTTTCAAATAGCAAGTGTGTGACATAAACAAGAACAAAAAGTGTTTCTATACTCTTTTTATTTTATAACCCTGGAAATTCCAGCCATTGTATGACTGTTTCATTTGGGAAACTGCTTTGATTTGACGACTAAGATGAAAACCATGTATGCCCAACTTTAGAGAATGAGCTACCCATCGACAAGTAAAATTGTCACTCTGGAGGACTTGATGATTTGAATGGTCTTGATCCCTGCAGGGTTGGTATCTTGGTTTCCATCAAGTCAACTATAAGGCCCCATCGTTGGATCCTACACTCAAACCCTAAATTGAAAACACTAACAACACAAGCTAATAAAAAATTGAATAAAAAACTTAAAATTATATTGAAAATTATTTTATAAAACCAAATATACAAATAAACTATTATTATTAAAATGTATGAACTTTGATTAGCTTCTTGGGAAAAATACATATTCTCTTTTCTAATTAAAATTTATGAGCTTTGATTAGCTTGTTGGGAAAAAAATTATATTCCCTTTCGTGTAAGGAAGGTACATAAGAACCATCTTGATTATGGCTCAATTGAGTGGCTCAATTGGCTAAATGTGGTAAAGAAAAGGGAAAAAATCCCCCACGGGTCAAGGTGTCCATTCCTGTGAATGGGTCAAATCTGCATCTGCGATGCAGAGGGAATTTTCAGTTGAAAAAAAAAAGAACCATCTTGATTTGAAGACAACCACCAAATCATGGCATTGCCACCGCAATGCAATTTTGTAAACCATGTGGCATAAAGACACTAGAGACAAGGGACAATACTCATTTAAATAAAAATAAATAAATGTGATGACAAGCTATACGGACATGAGAGACAAATTCATAAATACATGAGAGACAAATTTGTAAATACTCACGGTTGACATTAATTTATAAATGATGACTAAGCATGTTCACCGTCATTATAAATGATGACAAGTGATATATATATATATATATATCATTAATGTGATTGTGATTATAATATTGATATGAATGGCCACTAATGTGATTTGATTATATTAAGAGTATAATATGTGAGTGTTATCAACAATGGACACGAACGATTATTATTAGTTGTGGATATGAGACGAGTAATAGATATGTTTGAATATGAATGGATGTGAATATTATGAATAATTTGTGAAGCTAAAAATATTAAAAAGAATAATAAAGAATTGAGATAGTAATAGATATTGTAAGTTAAAATAAATTAAATAAGAAAGAAGGGAGGAGAAATTAAATGGAAATTAACCATTATTAAAATAGAAGAGAAGAGAGTTGGAAATGGGAAATAAAAGGTTAGGTTTTTTTGGCATTAACGTTGTTATCTTTTTATTGCTATTCCAATCATAAATGGAGTTTGGTTGGTCCAGAGGTAAAGATGTACAAGAATTTCGATGTGTAAATTGTCGAATGGTCATAAAGCCATGAGTTGCATTGTAACTTGAAATTGTCAAATAAAGACTTAGAAACAATTTGAAGCTGACTTTCCAGTTTGGGGTTTCAAGGTAAGTTTTTTGTGTTTTCATGGTGTGTTTTAATTGTTGTGTCTATTGTTATTGTTTGTGTTTCTGACAATTCCATATGGCATGAATAAGTTTGGGCATTTCAGTTATGTCTATGTGTCTTAATGATGTCAGAGGCTAATGGTTGTTGACATTTTAATATGGATTAATCAATCCTTTTCTTATTCAAATCAATGGCTTTGTTTATTGAGTTAAATAAGTTGTTGCTACACCCCATGTAATTCCATATGTTTCATTGATGTGCTTTGCGTGCAAGTTAAATCATTGGAAAACTATCTCAATTTGTGAGTTGTATTCCAAGTAGAGGAAAATAAAATGAATCGGAATTTATGAGGGCATGCTAATGAATGGATAATCATTTATAAGTGATCCATCAAGTAGATCATCTCTATTAACACCATTGGTAGTGATATACATATATTTCTTGTTGTGAATGATCGTGAAAGTTGCCATTAAGAAGAGCATTTCTGCATTTATTTAATGTTGGATTAATGCTGTGCACAAAGAAGCATTATGTTCTATACCCATATATTAGAGCATGATATTATTTTATAGTCATAGCATTGTGATAGAGAACACTAGTATGACTATGATCATACATAGGTTTCAATGTTGGAGAAACCTTTGGTTTAAGCAACTATTGATTTGGCTACTACAACTTAAAACAAGAGCATGTTTAAATATCCATTGTACGTTTCCAATTAAGAAAACAAAATAGAAAGCATTGTCTTGTAGAAGAAGAATAAATCCCTTGGTTTTAAGAGAAATATATTATTTTTATCATGTGTAGGATTAACTTGGTTACTGTTGAAATATATATTGCAATAATTGTTGGATTGACAACTTGAGGAAATAAATATTGACAATAGTAGAGCATTGTTCTCTTTACAAAAGTGAAGGGGAGTAATCCATTTGTTTTTGGGGTAATGTGGAATCAAGTTTTGTATAAATCTTGGTTCGAAGCCCAACCTTGATACTTGAATACCACAGTTTAGAGAAAAACACCAATGGACCAATCTCACACCAAGTCATTCCTTTATATTATTAGATGGAGGCATAACCATGTCTTGCATGCATGTTTGGTGATTAACAACCAAGAAGCTAAAAATTATGGGCTTCCTTGTCATTGCATTGCTAGTCAAGTTAAATCAATAACATGGCCACTATAACCATTCTTGGGTAGCTATTGTAGAAGACAAATCCATTTTCTTGGAGGATCCATATTGGTCAAACAAGTGGGATATAATTCTCCCATTTATGGATCAATGTCATGTAAAGATAAACTTTATATAGATTAGAAAATTATATTGTGGTGGATTTTTCTTGATTTGATACACTTGTTATAAGGTGTTGTTTGGAGTTGAACAACATCATTAATGTCCCAACAATATAGTACTCCTCCTCCTTCCCCTATCATTTTCATGCTACCTATTCCCCTTGAAACTTCTCGAAAATCCTCCATGCAACCATGTAAATTCATCTTATTCTACAAGAGGACCTTCTCACTGACTACACAATCGACGCTCTTGGAGAAATCAAACATATCAGTGATGAAATTGATAGTTTTAACTATGCATGGGAACTTGGTGTGATGACGTTGGAACATGTGATAAAATTGGTTGTTTGAATTTCTCCGTGAAATTTGGTTTGTCATTCTAATGCATTTGCAAATTCTGCATAGGGATATGTTATTGTACAAGCGACAATTTTAGAAATTGAACGCTTGCATCCACACCATCTAAACCCACATAAAATGTGGTTTGCCAAAAATACTTGTGTTTTTGTTTGAGAGAGGGAGAGCACATAGTAGCCATTAACATATTTCACCATCATCGCCAAAATACTAGGCACTCTTTCTACTTTTAAATTTCCATTTTTCCTTTTCTAAAGATTGAAGAAATCTATGAACATATGGTATTGCATTAGCTTTTTTTACCTTAGGGTTTTGTACCAAAGGGATCACCACATTTTTAGACATATGTTGTAAAAATTAAACGAAAAAACAAGCCTATCTTTTGCACAAATTACTATACAAAATGACCATTTCAAGCCTCTATACTACAACGTAAAAAGTTCATCATGGTTCTTGATGTGTGGTGGAAGGGAAGTTGGATATGGGAATCTATATTGGAAAAAGAATGGTATCTAGGAATAAGTTCAATTCAAAAGCTCCAAACAACACCCCACCAGGTAGCCATAATTCAAGGATAAAAAACAAAGTTTCGCTAAAAACCTAAATAAGCAAATCTAAAGAAAAATTATATCATCAAATAAATAATTTTAATTCCAAAAATATTAGGTGATTTGAACTTACATATCAATTTAATCACAAGGATTAACTAACATAAAAGTTTCAATTCATTAGGGAAATTTAAAAAAACTTTAAATATTGGATCCTTGGGATTTCAACAAGACAAGGAAACTGATGGCAATCTTCTTTGATTTCTAAATAAATGAAGGCAATTTTGGAGTTAGATTTATTTTTTTTTAAATTATCATCAACGAATGATAGATAAACTCTATTGAAATGACAAGGGTTATAGGTTCTATTGAAATGACAAACTCTCAAAGCATGGCCTTGAACCTTGATCTAGATTTATGTGAGAATGAAATGGAAGAGTATATATAGAACCACATACACATATATGTTGCAAAGAACACAATGATACAATAAAATTAGATTATGTTAAATGAATGAAACATAATAGACTATAAAATAAAAGCAACTAGAATGATAATAGCTTTATCTCTAAGAAGAGATGTGGAGGCTACGCTCATTCATGACAAGTTGATTACAAAAGGAGCTTGAAGGGCCTTTTTATCATAATCATGAAGGAAAAATCCCTAAACATCCAAAAACCTAACCCTAGGATATGAACTATAAAAAGGTTTGTGGACCTCGAGGTGGTTAGTCGATGTGTCAACTTCCCTGGGGAATAACTTTTGCATGCGATCTCCATTTGGGATGCTTGGTAGCCTGTTGGAAAGGTATAGCCAAGAAGTACACATTTATCCCATCCATACCTACCTTTAAACACATATGATTTGGGGTGTCTCCAAAAAACATCGTTTAGGTCCTTAAAGCGGCCCCAAAAAATTTGGACACGAAAAATATGTAAAAAATTGCCAAACTGAAAAAATTGTTTAGCCAATGGAATAGGTGAGTTGCCACTGATATCCATATAGATCAAACCCTCAAATTATCAGAGGAAGAGAGATTTGATGCACAATTCCCCACAAACATTGAGAATTTCTAATAGAGAAAATCACAAATTGGCTTGGAAAATCCATGAACTGATGCAAAAAAAACCTCCACATAATTGCAAATTCAAGATTTGGAATGATTTCGAGCTCAAAATTTGAAATCTAATGTTGAAAATTTATTAGAATTTTAGTTTAGAAACACTCATGTTATCCCATCCATTTGCACCAAAAAAGTTAATATTAACACATCATATGCAAGTAATACAATGTAATTTGTGACATGCCTTTGTCTTCTCTCGTCCAAAATTTCTCAAATCTCTTGCCAAAACACACAAGAAATATCGTCCTCGTCCTTAGGCTACAATGGGGGGCACCTAACACATGAGTTTTGGGTTCAAACTCATGGCATATAGCCCCTTGAACCTCAATTAAGACTTGACCCCAAATGGTGTCCCCATTATTGGATTCGGTGCCTTGCTTTGGTGAACTTCTTAGGGTCACAGCCAATGGTTTATTATTATTGGGGTTTACAAGGGGCTTGCCAATTTGGAAACCGAACTAGCAAGAGATAGTGAATTTCTACACAAATCACATCATGAATTTCACAATTCAAAATTAAACAGATGCATCGTTGGATAGGTCCATGTCAAGGTAAACAGGCTTCACTCCATCAAGCGCAAATTTTTTAGACTTGTGATTGGGTTGCATTCACTAACCATGTTTCACATGATTATCTATTTTATTTTATTATATGGAACTTTATGTTTTTTTTCACTATTGTTTTTCCTTTTCACTCCTTGCTATGCCTTAACACCTTGCATTTGAGGTCTTTGTTTGGATTTGACACTTTATCCATAACCCACCATTTGATGTTGGGTGTCATGATCCGAACGATTTGGTGCTCCTCATACAACGATGTTGGATGTCATGAACCCAATGATTTGGTGCTTCATTTGCTAGGGCATAATATGCATTGGGAGGGTTTGAGACGACATTCAAAGCCATAAGGAGGGTTCAAGTTTGTATGTTTTTCTTTGGATAAATCTAAGTAACTCATGTTCAAGAATGCCCATGGTAGTGTTTGCATTAGCTTAGGTTGAAAGTGAGCCTAGTTCGTGAGGCAACATCAAGAAACAGTCTAGGTCACTGATGCATTTTCTTAATTGAAGAATTTACATACTCGACTATGATTGTTTTATTTCTTTGTTGTGAGTTTTATGGTGACACAACATTGGTCGTTGTGATGAAAAGTGCAAAAACTATATTATGTTAAATGTTGTATAACCCCAATGGCTAATGATATTTTGTAATTCTTATGAAAAAAAACAATTATTGGAAGAAGTTGTTTGCTAATGGTATCAAACTTAAAGCGACATGGAATGACAACACAATAGATAGATCATAATATAACAAGAGAATATGGAAAGAGGTCCTCAAATTTAGGTAGAGTGCATATTGGTAAGTAAAAGGAAGAGGACAATACCTACTACAACACTAGGACTATTGGGACGCTTGGTTATGTGGCACATGAATATGATCTCTCCACTTATTTGGCAAACAAAAGCTATGTCTTGGAAACTTATAGTGTGATCGCAATCATATTATGCATGGTGTTGATGCTTCTTGGTACTGATAGCACTCAAATTCATTCATATGCAAGTGAATCTCCCAAATTGGTGTTAATCTTCTCAAAATGATTGGATCTACAAATATAAAGTTTGTGAAATACACATCATCTTGTAGATTTTGATCCATTGCTTTTTGTGTTATAGAATATGATATTTATTGTTTTCCCTCAAACATATCCATTATTTTTCTTTTAACTTTTAATCCTAAGATTTTGTAACTTCTAATTCTGAAATTTTGTAACATTTCAAAATCCTTAAAAAGAATTACAATTTTCTTTATACTAATAAAAACGAAGATATAAGTCCAATTAAATCTTATCAATTTATCCCCCATAATTATAAAAATTTGGGTACAACTAAATATTATAAATTTACAAACCATTATTGTAAGTTGCAATTTGTGACTCACATTTAAACGTACGAGATATGGTATGAGAAAAGATGTTACATTAAGTTGTAATTTGTGACTCACATTTAAACATACAAGATATGGTGTGAGAGAAGATATTAAAAGATGATGAAACGATGGAGAACGGATTGAAGCCTATGTATGTATACGTGTGGAATGGTGAGAGTAAAATTGAACCCACACGGGTTATGATGAATTAACCATAGTTCCTTGGGAGTGGTAGGTGTTTTAGTTTTCCACACGGTTTCCTTGAAGATATTAAAGTATTATTGTTTTTTGTTTTTTGTGATCTAGAAAGCAAAATAAACTTTTGATATCAGATACTCAAATTGTTTTTTATATATTAAGAAAAAAAAAAGGTCATAATAACAAGGTGCTAGGTGCTTAAATGACAATTTATTGAAAAAATGGTTCAAATGACAAATTGATAAAATTAAAATCTATTGCATATTCTCAAATTTCAAGCACATTGAAAACAACAACATACAATTTTAACAATAAAATATCAGGTACTCAAATTGTTTTTTATATATATTAAGAAGGAAAAAAACTCCAAATTACAGGGTGCTAGGTGCTTAAATGACAATTTATTGAATAAATGGTTCAAATGACAAATTGGTAAAATTAAAATTTATTGCATATTCTCACATTTCAAGCACATTGAAAACAACAACATACAATTTTAACTATAAAAACTTAGTATAACAAAAGAAATTTTTACAGTATAAATATATATGTTTTTAATTTTTTTTAATATATTTAAAGAATTATATATGTTTTTAATTTTGTTGAATATATTACTCATTCTTTAAATATATTAAAAAAATATGTTCCGGGTCAGAAGCAGTAGAGAAGACTTACAGATCAACTTGTTAACGTGTGACGAGCCAACTGCTCTTCTCATTCTCCTCTGTTTGTGTTCAGTTGTACGTGAGAAGGGAGACCATCTACCTCAGCCGTGGAGTGGTAGATGGAAATTCAACCTA
>LPNX010300953.1:84059-99126 GCA_001517045.1 Pseudotsuga menziesii | reverse complement strand
CGCACATGTTTCCAGATTTACTTCTGTAAATGTCTTTTACTATTACTGATAAGTAAAAGAACAAGAACCCATAAAAATCTCACCGCGTGAAAGATCAAGTTTTACGGCACCATTGTTCGACTCAAATCTTCCTATAAATTTGGGCATATGTATTTCATAAGTTATTTGGATTTGTAAAAGTGGGTAGTTTACTTCATCTTACTCACAGGTAAGAACAGTTATAAATTTCTTTATTAAATTAGTCTATTTAATCACCACCTTCTCACCTATCTACAACTCAGGCCACGCAGTAATACCTTCTTTTTTGCTTGTTTCTTTGTTTGCAACAGTCTGGTTAGTGATCATGGCACCAGCGCGAGTGGAGAGCCTGGCACTGAGTGGCCTGGACGCCATTCCCCCTGAGTACGTGAGACCTGTGGAGGAGAGACCCACTGCGGGCATTTTCAACTTGAAAGGAGGAGTGGAAGACGAAGGCCCACAGATTCCAGTGGTAGATGTTGCCGGATGGGATTCTGCGGACGACGAAATTAGAAAGGAGATCGGGCGTCAAGTGGCCAAGGCGAGCAGAGAGTGGGGGGTCATGCAATTTCTCAACCACGGTATATCTGAGACTCTCATAGAGCGACTGCAGGCAGCGGGGAAGGCCTTCTTCGATCTCCCAGTNGGTCACAGCTATTGATTTGTGTCGAAGATCACCAAACTTGGTCGAAGGTCGAAGCTCCCATTTTTGGTCGAAGTAAAAAGGTGGTCGCAGTAAAACTCCATCGCAGTAAAAAGTGAAAAGTGAAATTATTTTTAAATATTGACCGAGCGCTAAACCCAAGTTTAGTTGGCTCGGTTTAGGCTATCACTCTGGCCTGAAAACCGCAGAGACATGACTACCTGGCCAAAACACCCCCAGGAATACATGTATATACGTCTTCTTACTCCGTTTGCTGATTCTTCTAAATTAATTCATATGTAATTAATTCATGTATATGTTTACATTCTTGCAGCGAAGTAACAGACGCTTACGGTCGACATATACGGAAGCTTGTGAGCAAAATNTTCGAAGCTCGCCAACAACGCCAGCGGTCAGCTTGAATGGGAGGACTACTACTTCCACCTCCTCTGGCCTGAAAACCGCAGAGACATGACTACCTGGCCAAAACACCCCCAGGAATACATGTATATACGTCTTCTTACTCCTTTTGCTGATTCTTGTAAACTAATTCATATGTAATTAATTCATGTATATATGTTTACATTCTTGCAGCGAAGTAACAGACGCTTACGGTCGACATATACGGAAGCTTGTGAGCAGAATGCTGGGTACGCTTTCGTTGGATCTAGGCGTGGAGGAAGGGAGAATGGAGCGGGTGCTCGGCGGTGAAAACCTGGAAATGCAATTGAAAATAAATTACTATCCCCGTTGCCCACAACCGGAGCTCGCTCTCGGAGTGGAGGCGCACACCGATATCAGCGCACTGACATTCCTTTTGCATAACATGGTGCCTGGCCTTCAGCTCTTCCATGAAGGCAAATGGGTCACCGCCAAATGCATTCCCGGCGCCCTCATTGTCCACATTGGCGACCAAGTTGAGGTACGACATTCATCCAATTTCAGAAATCATTTGATTGTTTATCACATCTAGGGATTAATGTTTGAATTGTATCAGATATTGAGCAACGGGCAATTCACGAGCGGGCTACATAGAGGACTGGTGAACAAAGAGAAGGTGAGGATTTCATGGGCAGTGTTCTGCGATCCGCCAAAAGATGCCCTGATCGGACCCATGAAGGAAGTGGTAGACGAGAAGAATCCTCCATTGTATCCGGCGAAGACTTTCAAAGAACACACCGATCATAAGCTCTTCAGGAAGGCCCAAGCCCAGGCGGAGGCGCAGGCGGCCAAGAAACTCAACCTGTAAGGCGTACTTTAATGGTGGGCAGGGCAAGGCTGTGACGTAAGACGTTCTGTTTGATGGTGCTTTCTGTGAGTGGGTTCTTGCAGCGTGACTTACTTTTCCGAGCAGTTTCTAATTATTATTTTCAAGAAAGCTTCTATTTATTATTTAGATTGTGAGTGAGATGTACTGTTGTTTGTTGAAATATGTTGGATGTCTGGTGGTGCAGTGAAATTCATATGTATACTATATATATCCAATGAAAATTTTCCATTTCATCTTTTTGAAAGGTTTTTATTTTATATTATTTGTCATTTCGACCACGGCTAAACATAGTTTTTTCTTATGATTTTATCAGAAGATAAGGAAGATAATAATGTTAAGCGTTGCTTAAACGCTCTGCCAATTGAAAAACAGTGCATAATATATACATCGAGTTAGCTTCCGATACAAGGTTTAAATCGAGTTAGCTTTGGATACAAGGTTTAAATTGTGGAAACTAAAAATTATAACCGAGAGAAGAAATGTTATGATATAAAAACATTACAATTTTTAGTTGGTGATTATATCAGCATATATTCAAATCCTAGGTTTTATCAAGCATCGAGATAAATCAAATTTCTCCAAGAGCAAACCTCTTCTTAGGTATCCATTTATTTGATTTGAACCAAAATACACATCTTTTTATTTAAGGTCCACATATAATATTTTTATTATTAATATTTAATATTATTTATGGCCGACATATAATATTTTTTATTACTTTTTATTTTGTTAGGAATGAACGTTGCATCATTTCTCCACACATGGTTTTAAAACCATATGCAAGGCCCTCCTACAACCCTGCGTTGTTTAGGAGGCCTTGCACATAGTGTTAAAACCATTTGCACATAGTCTTAAAACCATTTGCAAGGCCCTCATAAACCATGTACAATAAAACCATGGGTTGTTTAGGAGGCTATGCACATGGTTTAAAAACCATATGCAAAGCCTCCTAAACCATGTACAATAAAACCATGGGTTGTTTAGAACCATGTGCAAGGCCAACATTTTTTTGTGAATAATTCAATTTTGTGTTTTTTTTTTTTTACCCACATATTTTGTTTACCGATAATTAAATTTTTACTTTTTTATTGTTTTGTTAGGTAGGAAGATTACATCTCCTCCATATTAGATTGTTTTTGTGGCTGGCATTTATTTTGGCCTATTAGAAAATTTAATTTTTATTAATAAAAATAAGAAGTGATATTATTTTTTATTTTGTGTTACAAAATCTCTCTCATAATATTCACTATTACTATTATTTTTTGCCGATATGTTACAAACGTTACATCACGTTACAAATCTCTCCCATAATATTCACTATCACTATTTTTTTTGCCAACATGTTACAAATGTTACTAAATTACATCAGGTTAGAAGATCTCTCCCATAATATTCACTATCACTATTATTTTTTGCCGACATGTTACAAATGTTACTAACCTGACGTTACAAGATCTTCCCCATGGGCTGTAGGGCGCCTCTCGGTGCAACAAACGTTACTAACTTTACATCACGTTACAAGATCTCCCCTATACTGGGCTGTAAAGCCCCTCTTGACGCAACAATAATGAAATCTAGTTTGAGATAATATAGATGCAACCTGAATGGAAATATTGAACACTTTCACCTAAGTTTTGACATTTTGAATTTTTTTCAAAATGAAAAGAAATAACATTACAAGATTTTAGAGTGAAATTGTGCATAGCACTTTGCCGTGAGTAAAAACCGGTGACCTTCCGTTGAACTTGCTATCAAAGCTGATTGAATAAACTGCCTTGTACAGCCAAACCTGGATTTCAAGAATGTTGTGTAGATTCATGGTATAATAAATGTGTGCAAGTTTTGCTCATTCATGTTGAAATGGAAATCAATGACACAGCCTCAACGACTTTACAAAGGCAAATGAGTACTTTTGTTGGTGGCAGGGTAACTGTTCATAGTTGTTCATTTACTTCTTTGGTTACAACAAAAATTATGCTTTCCTCATTTTTCTTGTATGTTTTTTAGAAAATTCATAATGTTTTATATCAAGGAACAAACTCAAAATATTTGCCATTCTATTCAGTTAGGACATTAAGGGCAAAGTGTTTGCCAGAAAACTGGAAGGGAGATAACTTAGGCAATTTATACCACTGTCAAATATCATGAATTTCGAAACTAGATCAGTCAAAAATTCAAGACTGTTGGGATTTAGTCATTCTTATGAGCAGAAAGCCTTAGGCACCAGTGCAAACCATATGTGTTGAATACTAATGGAGACCAGGAACAGGTCATGTACTAAAACAACATTGTAGTAACAAATACAAATTGAAGGTGGATTTGAGTTCCAAGAATAATGCACAGAAGCTGGCAGCCTTGACAACGGATCTCTGGTAGCCTACTGATGTCCAAATAGAATGATGGCCAGTGAAGTAGGGGGTTCGCAACCTCATTGGTATTTTGGGTTTATGTAAGCAAATAGCTGAAGCCTGTAACGCGTTGGGATGGGAAAAAATAGGTGCTTTGATTGATTCAGAATTCAAGTCCATTCCTTCCTCTGGCTCTGGAAGGAAGGATGGATTTGATCGATCTGACACCTACAGTTTTTGAAAAAATGACAACATTAAAATTCATTATTTGATTGTGCCTTCCCTCAAACCAGGGAACTATCATTCATATTGCCCCATTTCCGTATCTCCCCCATAATCTGATAAACATAAAAATCATGAATATTTTCTCTTTCTCAAATGTTTGGAAGGAAAACAAAGGGGATGTGGCATCTTCTAATAGTATGGTATATGGTAGCATAGTAAAGACCATGAACGCGAAGGAGCTCAAGTTTCCACTTTTATTCTTGATGGAGTGAGTTCATATTTTATTTTAGACATTGCACTAAAAATATACTGCATTTCCTTTATCTCTTCGCGATTGCACATTTTCGCTGCTATATTTAATCTGGGCAATCTAGTGTAATGTCCCCTGGTTTGACCCCGTTTATATGATGTATGTATACCTAGCGTGGAGCTCAAGGCCAAGGCCCCGCTAGTGTATGTTCATATTTTATTTAAAATGGCAAAGCATTGGACATGATGTTATCCATGTGCTATTTAGCCATGGAACATTGTAAAAATGATGTAAATAAACATCAAGCAATAAAATACCAAAACTGACTATGGAGGCAACGAATGAGAAGGGGCCATGTGTATCCACTAGGGAGTGGTGAAGGGGTTGTGGGATTGAACCATAAGCTGCCATATGTCATTGTGATAACCCATTTGACTTTCCGTGTTGACATTTAACTCTGTTGTAAGGAAGTGGTTGAAGAAAACAATCCATGGCTTTAATGGAGCATGGGCAGCCCAGAAATTCGTATGGTGGAGTATGGGCTCTGTTTTCTTGTACCACAAGTCACTCTACCTCTTGGGGATTGCTTCTTCCTCATCCCCATTCCATTGTGGAAGGACCCAGCATCATTTTCCAAGAAAACGAGTTCCCAGCAGGGTGAAAAACCAGAAATCGCAACTGTGCAAAAACCCATGTTTTGAAGAGCCAAAAATGCCTAGATTTGGTATTGGATAGTAAAATCCAATGGGGAATCCATAGGTATGAACCTTAGGGAGAATTTGGGAGCATTAGCTACCCCAAAATCCATGGAAAAACCCAGTTTTTGCAGCCCAGAAAATCAGTGACGGATTTGAGTTATTTGTCGACAGAATGGTGAGAAATCCCAGTGTGGATGTTGAAACAGAGGTTGGGTTTGCTTGATAAACCCAGCAAAGGCTGAAATCTCAGGAAGCTAGCAGCTGAACCTTTCTATGCCCATCCTAAACAGAACTGGAGGGAAGGGTTGCCTGAGGGACTGTGTAGCAGAGAAGGGGACCTTCCTTGTGTTGGATGTGGTAGATAATGTGGGTGCCTGACTATTGAGTTCATTTGAGATGCTTGTAGCTCTGTTGTTGAACTCATTGTCTTAACATTACCCTCCTCTATCTTCTTGTATGCTTGATAAACCCAACTGGGAGTTGGCTTAGCATGACCATTTGAGTGAACCCATGGCTGTGAGTGAGCCCATCTAGTTCCTCCTTAGTGGATGTACAGCCCGGCTCGGGGGTGATCTTTCAGCTGAAAGAATAGAGGCTGGACAGAGATCTATGGTTGGGTGGAACGTTGCTCTCACATAGCCAGTTGTTGGACAGCTTCATCTCAAAGATAAGTATTCTCTGTGGTTTTCCCTGTGCGTTAAATTACTCATGTTACTTGGATGAATTGATTATCTTAAGTTAGTTGGTATGATGCTTGTGCATAGCATGAGAATGGAATTGATTATTATGTGATTGTTTCACTATTCTGCCTGAAGGAAATAGGCTGAAGCATCCCCTTCTGCTTGTATGTTAATATGGTGATTCCGTTGTGTTTACTAATTGAGTTGTATTAATCCCATGTTCTGCAATGTCTTAATTAATGACTGATGTTTACATGTTGATTGCATGATGAAACTGTGTGCATACATAGTGTTTAATTCCGTTGTGCTTGTTGAGTATGAATACGTATGCACAAGTTTTATTTAACCCTGCATTTCCAAAGAAATTGACTGGGTCTAAGTTTTGCCAATAAGCCCGGTAGTTTGGTTATTGTTTCTTTCCTTGCATTGGATTGAATGAGAAGGGGACGTGACATCTAGCCTCATGAACATAAATAAACAAATGTATTGAAATGAAAATATACATACACAAATGCATAATGCAATATACAACGGAAAAAAATACATTCATTCAATACATTCAGCATGTTCATAATAATTTATCAAGCAAATACAGTTGTAGAGATTAAACACAAAAAATACTTATCTTGAAAAAAAGTTGTCCCACAACCAGCTATGTCGCTGTAACATTCCACCCAACTATGGGCCAGTGTGCTTATCAATCTCTCAGCACCATTGCCATCCCCGAGCTGGGCATGATTTCCTCAAGGAACTAGGGAACAACAGGCTCACACATAGCCAAATACACATCAAAACTCAACCAAGCCAAACACAATTGGGTTTATCAGGCTATTAAAGCAGTGGAAAGGAGAATTGTCAAGCTAGTGAGTTCAACCACAGAGCTATGGATACCTACACAAGATCTGGTTTGGCCTCTTCAATAACTACACCACCCAACACAAGGAAGTATTCCCTTCACTGCTATACAGTTCCCTCAGGCCATACCTTCCCTTCTAGTGCTCTTCAAGGTGTGCAACAAGGGTTGCCAGCCCCTCTTGATCTGTCTGTGAGGTTCCTCTCTTCACTAGATTTATCAAGACAATTCTGGCCTTTTCCACTCTTAATAGTCTAGACCAAACAAAGATTTACAGAACCACAAAACGTAAGTGTTGGGTATGGACAAAAACGTCATGGGAACCAAAATAAAAAATGGTAAATGGGGAAAAACGACCTAGGTGAGCAAATCATTTCAAGAAACATTTAATGGCTTCATAGAGGAAAAAACGACCTCTACAAACCCCCAATTCATGGATTTGAATTCAAAAAAACGTCTTATGGGCATTACGGGAGCAAAAACGACCTCCCTAAACCCACAAATTGTGAATCCCTTCTGGGCATTCACTCAGCAATAACAAAAACGGATTTTTGGGCATGAAGGAATGAGGAAATTGCAGAAAAACGTGAAGGAGAGAGCCCAACAAGCTTCACCTGCGTGAGGAAATGGACGTGAGTGAACAATTGGATGGGCATGCATTTTTGGGCATTTACTTGCCCCATAAGTCAAAAATACATTTTCCCAAAAACTAATGGTGTCTCCAATTTGAATTTGACTGCCATACCCTTCCCATCCCCATGCATTAACTACCCCAACCAATTTCCAGAAGAAATAAATGATTGGGCACAAAAGACAAAATGGGTAGTTGACAACTTTATGGGTTCTCCCTTTGACATTTGACTTTACCCTATTGGCTCAAGGGTTTGAATACCACCNTAAATGATTGGGCACAAAAGACAAAATGGGTAGTTGACAACTTTATGGGTTCTCCCTTTGACATTTGACTTTACCCTATTGGCTCAAGGGTTTGAATACCCCCCCCCCGCCTTATTCCTTGTGAAATCATGCCCCCATCTCTTTAACGCTGCATTGACATATTTAGTTGTGGGTATTTTTTATTAATTGCATATTTACATGATGTCCAAAATTATAATGTGCCTGGCTAGCACGAAATACCATCGGCATTGATTTAATTGCCGAAACATAAAACACTAAATCGATGGTGGGGCCTTTGCCTTGAGCTCCACACCATGATTTAATAACGCTATTTACATAATTTACAATTTAATGCAATTGGGGTCGAAACCAGGGTGTTACACTACAAGGAAGGGACCAAGGTTGAAAATAAAAATATAGTACAAGGAAGGGATCAAGATGGGGGCTCTATTTTTTAAAGTTGTTTGTGGGAAGATTGTCATATTTTTTTTATTGTATTGACATGAGCTAGGTGCTCTACAACCTACTATGGAGAGATGTTGTGAGGTAAGGTAGCCTTATGTTACCAAATCAAGCATCAAGTGGAAGAGAGATGTTGTCATAGATCCAAGTTTAAGATGAATCTATGTTGATTATAGTATTCAATGAGATTTTATATTTTTCAATGTTATGTCTAAGATGCAACTTCCTCCTTTAGGTTCATTGTATCAAAGCGGAAATCCAAAATAACTCCATAGGATACATTTATACTAGTAATTGCCCCTAAGAAGGTGCAATAATACACAGACATGTTCTTGGTGTAGGGTGAAATCGCTGAAAAAGAGAAACTAAAATCAAAATGAATAAACATTTGAGCTTGATCACATATTGTTTTTTACACTTTAGTGCATATATAATTGGTATAAAATGCATAATACCAATTTAGCTATCTTGTGCTAAAAGCTAAGCACTTTGAATGGCAATTTTTAATGAAATCCATTACCGAAAATTAGGATACACTTATGACATTTTTATTTAATTCAGGTTAGATTTGTCAAAAGAAATCAAGGCTTTATTTCTCGAGACTCGACTTTTGAACAAAGATCTAAGGACTTGCTAATCTAAAATCCATTGTCTATTCTACAATATTTAACTATATAGCAACATAATTTCCATAAATCCTCATAGCAGGGAGCCCCTATGAATTGTACTGATCAAAAGAAAGAATTTGAAGGAAAACAAAATTAAAGGTGACAAGATGATAAATTAACGTAACTAATTTTGGTATGTGACAACAAAAGTTATCTTAAAACTTAAAAGTTGTCAATGATATTGACGAAAAGCATACTGAAAGGAATTCTACAGTAATCTCCAAGCAATAATAAAGTGAATATGAGGGAACTCATAAATTAAGATCAACTAGGAGGAGAAAAGGGAAATACCATAGAATTATAGGCCTCTATTGGATACAAATTTCCAAGATTGGGACTTCTTACGAAGGTGTCAAAGGCTTGGAAATTAGTGTACATTAAGTAAATTGGGAATTTGTAGGTCCTAGAAGAGGATGGAATTTTGCTACATATTAAGTTTGGGCATATACTTCAAGCATGGAACTGCTTGGTTTGAACACACTTTTTAGGAAAGGAATATGAACAGTAAAGGATTTCATACATAGGTGATTTGTGGGGCAGGGATTTGGGGAATTAGCTTTCATGAAGAGTTAGTAATCCCTAAAAAAAAGACTATATTAGATGGTGGACATCTAAATTTACAAAGCGGTTCGGAGTATGTGAACTAATGAAGTGCCAATATACAATCACCTCTATTGGTGAAGTTTGCGTTCTTTAAGTAAATCTTAGGGCATCACAAACAACACTTTTTGTCTCTAAGGTCATTGGTCACGCTTTAACAAGGTATATTGCCCTTCTTATGTCGAGATAATTTCTTTGAGACATTGGTTATACAAAGGAAGTTATTGCAATCCATGTATTTGTCAAGGAAGTGATCCTTCCATTTGAAATGTTTGAAGGTTTTGATGTGGTTCTTGGTCTTGAAATATCAAGCACCAGATAAATTGTAGACATACAATTTTAAATTTCTTATGAGTTTGGCCAAGTCATAAATTGTAACAAATACAAAAATTGGCTATTGCAAGCACAACATTTGTAAGTTTAAATGTTATAACCAAACCAAGCCTCCCAACAATTGCAAATAGATTCATCAAAATTGATTTCACAATTGTTGCAACAAATGGCATGACTAATTTGTTGAAATGAAAGGAATTCCAATGGATGGCGTTTTGCAACTCCATGAAAGGTGGCCACATGTAGGTGACATGATGGCAAATGGGAAAATTTAATTTGTGGTGATTTAAATTCAAGATGTGCATTAAATCAAATATATAACCAAAAGATTCAAAATAGTGGTAGACAAGAAAGTATGGGTGTTAAACTACTATGAAGCTTATAATCGATGGGGTTTGTAAGGAAACCTTTTCGGGTTAATAACACTTGGAGAAACCCTAAGGTCAATGATATCTATAAAAAAAACCCTCACATTACAAAACACATATAATATGCTAAAAATAATTAGTCAATGAGGGTTATATTCTAACCATGTCGATTGTTTCACTATTAGTATTCCCATAGTATTCTCATGCAGTTTTGTTCACCACTGTTCTTCATGTTTATGGTGTGTATGCATATGGGATGAATGGAAAAACATGAAAAGAAACTGGAATTGAACCAAACCCTCATCAACATTATACTTTTAAATTAGGTTTACAAAGTCATGTGTTGGAGAGTTATTTAAATGTCTTTGAGTAACAAAAGTAGATGCAAATCATTTCAACTTAACTCTAAGACAAAGCATATTTTAAATACAATATAAGTCCCAAATAACTTCTATATGGAAGTGAAAGCCTTGTTTTGTTGGGTTACAAAGTTATGAACCCTACCGAGCAAAAACATCCTTGGTGAACAAACAATAATAACCAATTTCAATTAGTAAAACAACAACAATATTATTATTTCACTGTTATGTAAACTACATGGGGAATTAAAAAAAAAGCAAGTCTAAATGACAATAAGGGACACTTTTACAGACTTTATTTTCCCAATTTAAAATATTCAGAAAAACATAACTCTGAGGCAAAGATAGAAATGGAAAAAAATGTATATGCTATACACACAGTTGGCCAAACTACTCCACTTCATATATGAACTTTATTGACACAGTTACTAATCTTGTTACTCACTGATGCAAACCAAGTGGTTACTCACTGATGCAAACCAAGTGGTTAATCATTATTACCATGGTTTTTGTGTGTTTTTTATTTGTCAAACCAATAGTGTGATCCACACATCTGGTTAAAAAACATTGAAGGCTTGAAATACAATTTATAGAAAAAAAGTGGATTAGATAATATATGAGGAGCTTAGAATGTTTTTTCGTTAAATTAAAAAAATAGCAGTAAGCTTTACTATCAGTCCAAACAATTCATCTGGTCAACCCCATAAAAACTATAGTAGTTCAAGTCAATTGTTTTCCAAACATTTGAAGCAAACATAGCTCATAAAGAAGAATAGAAATAGGCTTGGTGGAAAGAAATTTCAAAACAATGGAATGAAATGAGAACAGATACATGGAGTGACTTGGAAATTCCAAAGAAGTTAAAGTCACTTTTGGTACAGATATACACAAATAAGACAACTCCCTATTGTTTTGTGTGGAAGAGGTCGGGAAGCAAAAAGAAGATGGCTTCCCAAATGATCTTTGTCTCATTTCAGAATAATCCGTAATGGGTATTTATTTTTAGCACCATTTCTTGGAACATTTCCAACTTTTCAATAAACAACTTCCTCCTGTAGGAGTAGATGTTTGTTAACAAGTTCAACAAAAGCCCCTAAAAAAATAAGGGGGTAAAGAACGAAAATCAATGACATTGTCCTAGTGCAAAAAATGATGCTCATAATATGTGTGACCTTTCTTGATAACTAAATCAAATTATGTTATTTTTTGTCATCATTTCTTTATGCAAATGCATCCATGTAAGTGTACTCTAACGTATAGCTATTTATCATCATCACATATACATTTAGTGTCATCTTACTCTATATAAACTATTTGTAGTCATTTACAAAATTGTATGAACTTACTAAACTAGAAGGGCATTTATATTGCCTCAACTAGTGTTGAATTATCTTTGATGACATGTTTTCTCTTTGTGGGTCACATTTGTGCTTGATCTAAAATGGATCATTATATAAATTTTCATTTATTTTGATACTTTCTAGGTGAAAAATTGGAGCTATTGATTTGTAGGGCACATTTTAGGGATAATTTTGACTTTGGTTATTCAGGGTCTAGAAAATTTCAGAATACATGGCCTTAAGTGGTTGTGTGTGGGAGGTTCCCATGGAATGACAATATTTTGGGAGTATGATTTGTGTAGATATTTTTTAGAACTTAAAACCAAACTATACTAGACTTCCATCAACATTCTATCGCTAGTACACTATGACAAATTTATGATCATGCAACTAAAAATATAGTCACTAAATTTGTTACAACCTATATGCTACACATTTGAACACTTTTTATGTAATTCAAGTGACATAGTTATACATTAATATCATAAACTACTAATATAGAATAGGATTAAATATACACAAATAGTCTAAGTTTGACTATGTGAATATAAACTATTAATATTTATTACTTATAGGCAATTTAATTCTAGTTGTATAGTCATTTTAGAATGTTGTATAATGTTAATTCAGATTTTTTTATATTTAATTCATTTTTGCAATATACATAATTGTGTTAGTCGTGCTTCTCGACACTACACCAAATATCATGCAATGCACATCTTCATACATTGTAATCTTTCATTGTGAAAATTGCAACTCCTAATGCATATATCACAAAGTTAATGTCAAACATAATAAAAAACAATGTTTCTCAAATATCCAATCTACATTCTAACATCGCGTAGAATTAATTAAGTTGCAATCACTTCATTTTCAATCAACACCATACCTATACTTAATTCACAATCATTGTATTTTCAATTTTTCCAAAATTTTCATTACTATTAATGTTAGAGAAATAATCTACCTTGGTACCATGGTGATCTACCTAGGAGACATAATCATTTTCCTTGTTCTTATGTTGTATGGTCTAACTTAGGTTATACTGATCAATACTGGTCAAATAGGTGATTATGGCTCATTAATTGATAGCTGAGGCTCTCTACTTTGATCATTATGTCAGCCAGATGCCTGCATTAATTACAAATCACTTCCATCTTTGACTAGGGGTGCTAGTGTGTGAATGTGGTTGTTTTGTGGTCTTCTTGAGCATTTATTGGCTCCTAGAGACTCTCCCACTCACCCATGCGCTCTCCCATACTAACCTTCCCTCATTTATGACTCAGGAATGCTTCTTACATGTTCACACATGGATTTATGATTGTTTGGTTAGGTTTGATATCCTATTGGTCAACCTCAGGGGGTTTAGGGGTCAAATTCTAGCCTAACACTTATCTGCATTCATATGGCCTTCAAGGGCTCACGAATTTTCCCCAATGTATTATAAATATGTACTATACGTATCTACAATATGTACTGTAATAATATGATCATTTATTAGCACCATTCACATGTGTAATTTCAGTCTCTTTTGTTGTTCTCTTGCATATTTTGTTAAATACTTTGGGTGTGAATATTGATCTAGATCCTAGATCTCACTGACAAGCAATTCACACATGGTATTAGAGCTAGTTAGAGCTGCAAACAAATCTAGAGAGCTTTAAGTTGTTGTTTAGGGCATATTTTCAGAAAATCTGAGTGTTTGCATTGCAGGTTTTACAGTGTTTTTGTCACAAGTTGCACAAGTAGGATGGAGCAAACTCAGCTATTGCTTACACCATTCAACTATTTTGAATGGAAGGTTGAAATGGTGATCCAGTTGAGGTCAAAAGGTCTATATAGAGTCACCATGGGGACTGAAGCCGAACCCAACTCTGCGGCGGCGAAAGCTAAGTACTTCAATCAAATTGATGAAGCTTTGGAAAGATTTGCCTCAGCATTTCGAGGGATCTCCTCTTTCATGTAGAAATTATTGGCATGCCCAATGAATTTTGGCTCAAGCTTGAGTCATTATTTGGGAAGACTGATGAAATGAGAGGCCATCAGCTTAAGAATGATCTAATCTCCCTGAGCCCAGCTCACTATGAGACCTGTTAACACCTGTATTTTACAAAAAAGATGCAAGACCGATGGGAGGTGAGATTTTGCTGATTAAATACTTTGGGCTAGGGATATAGTACAAAGGGGCTTTATAATCTAAAGAGTAGCTGAGTCGGAAAGGTCCTGAACCATTGGTCTAAAGGAGAAGCAAATCGATGGTTTATATCCTTTCCGCCATCCAGAACATACAAGCAAGATAAGGGAATTTCGGGCCTCTAATAGCCTGCACACATCAAAGGATTTAACATTGCTCAGAGCTGATCTACGGCCCATGTCAAATTCGCTGGCTGGAAGTGCATGGTGGATAAGGAAATGATGGATCAGCGGAATCTCATACAGTCCTCCTGATCCTACGGACGAGGATTGAAAGTAGCATTGATCGACGGACATGTCGGTTTCCGGAAAGGTAACATGCACGCGCGATAACCTTTAGACCACCCAGCGGAAATGGACACGTGATGCTCGATCCGACGGTTGGAGATCACAGGAGGATGGATCGACGGCGGAAAATGATTCCGGGTTGGAGACTTGCGCACCCGATAAAACCCCAGCACCCGGCGGAATATGGTACGTGGCGCAAGATTGGACGGTTGTTGAGCGCCTGGCATCCCATCGACGGCCGAGAAGAATTCCGGGAGAAGAACTAGCGCGGAGAATAATTCCGGATTACCCGGCGGAATCCGGTACGCGGCACTTGATCTGACGGTGTAGGAGCGACGGCGGATCACATCAACAGGCGAGGATGATTCCGCTGGGCAAAGTTGCTCGGCGGGTTAAGATGGAAGAGCCCAGCGGAATCGGTAGACGAAGCACGATCCGACGGCCCACCCGCAAAGGCGAAACAGATCGACGACTGCAGATGACTCCGGGCCCCGAAGTTGCACGATGGATAAAGCGAGGAGGCTCGGCGGAAAAGGGACATGTGGCATGTGATCCGAGGGCTAGGAATTCACAT
>LPNX010300953.1:57848-80749 GCA_001517045.1 Pseudotsuga menziesii | reverse complement strand
TCAGTTGATGTGATACTCTATGATCAGTTAGGAATGGAATTGTAACAACTTCCTAGTGGTGTAGGAAATTAGTTACAAACTCTAATTTACGCTGGTCATTATGTTATTGATCTGCTGGGAGCAGACTTATTGTTTAAATCTATATATTGGTGTCTTTTGATGAGATGGGGGTTGGATCCCATCAAGTGAGTTGCTGGTTTGGAAAGACATATCTGTTTTGAGAAATAAAGTGAATGCATGAGAAGTTTCCTATCAAAGATTCATGTGTCATTGATGTTGCAGTCTGTGCCATTTCCTTTATGTGCTTGTTATTTCCTTTGTGTAACACCCCATTTTGTTCTTCCTTCGTATCTGGAATGCAGTGTTGAATGAGTAGAATTCATATGTTTATGCTCTATTCATTATTTCAGATATTATATGATTTTTCTGCTAAAGTCGATATGGAATTCGTTTCAGATGCTCTGTATTGATGGATTGTTTCCTCATCTCTTCCATTTCACCCGGATCAAACTTAATGACTGTAATGATGTGATTATCTTGCCTTTGGTAGTTCTCGTGTATGTATCTTTATGATCTTTTACCTGTATATGACTCCATGCCCAATGGATATGTGAATGGTTCAGCCAAATGAATGAATGCTTAAATATTGTTTATCATTTGATTTTGTGAGATTTGTGTTGAGAGATCCCTCTCTGGGAGAGAAATATCAATATCTTCCTAAAGTGGTTTTGCTGTTACCTCGGGGTGTGCTTCCTACAACCTGAGTACATTCCGAGTGCTAACAAGACCATTGAAGACTTCTTTACCAAGTTCAAAGCACTGGTATTTCATCTAAAATATTGTGGCATAGAGAAGAAATATGATCAACTTATCTTGTCCATCCTTTCTAAGCTAGGGCCTGAGTATTCTGTGTAGGTTACAACATTCCACTCAAGCAAGCTTGCAACTAGAAATTGGAGGATTCATGCACTAGCAAAATTCATTGAGTCTTTGAATCAGGAGCATGACAAGATCATACAAATGGGTACCATCAAATCCACGAAAGAAAAATCCCTTCCTGCTGGTACATCAAATCAAGCCAAAGGCAAGAATAAAGATTTGAAGTAAAGAGAAAAAGAGAAGAAGCAGTTAAGTTCAGAAAGCTCCAATTCTACTGATGGGAGTTCAAGATCCAGGAGGAGAAATAAGAGATAAAGACCCACATTTGGTTATTCTAGAGGTTCACATCTTGAAAGATCTTGATTCAGAAAGAATATGGACATCATGACCAAACTCCTTTAGGAGAACCATATTGATCTTCTAGAATTTGCAAGAGGACATGAGCGCAAGCAAGGAAGTGGTAAGCCTGAGAATGCATTGAGTGCATGGGTAAAAACCATTTCTGATATCCTTGTTTCTGATTTGCATTCTGATATATCAGAATCTGAAGCCTCCATCCCTTCCTTGGAAGAAACCCCAATCAGTTCACCAAAGCTTCCTCCCAAAACTAGACATTTTTTGCTAGTTTCTGATGAGTCTTCTGAAAGCTCTTTCCCAATCTAATAAAATATCTTCCATTATGATTTTGAAGGTGATATACAGGCTTATATACAGCCTATGAAATTCATAGACTCATTTTCCCAACCATTTCATGACCAAAACACCCGACAACCCTCAAGTTCACTAGCTGGAAAATCTCAAAATTACCTAGTTTCCAATACTATGTCACTTGTATATGTTTCTTTTATGTCTTGTATGTCTTTCATTGTTTGGAAATCCATATCATTGGCCTTCATGGGACCGTTGTTCCATATTTTTGGACTTTCTTTTACCACCCATGGTTCAAATCTCAAGTCTCCATACTCTCCAGGTTCACTCAATTGCAATTGTGATCTAGTTGCACTCTTCTCTCTCTATGGGCCCATTCGCTCATGGAGACACCATACCTCTGATATTTTCTGTTGTATTTGATATACATTCTGATATTTCAGAGCCTCATGAGCTTTGTTACATAATTATGAAGGTGCTTCATCAAATTGGGAAGAATATTCGTGGTTTTATTCATGATATGGCAGCTACACATGAGACAAATTTTGTTGAATCTTTTGATGTTATTTGGGAAAGAGTTTGAAGTGATATCCTTTCCATAGTTGATTATGCTATTAGATCAGAGTATGCTTGCATTAAAATACATTCTTATGGTGCCCCTCCATCATCAAATGATGACAAACAAAGGGACTCTCCACATTATCTTTGTCTACAACACTTTGATGCATTGATGCATGATCTCGGAATCCACAACATCTTCACCAAGTCCATCACCAAGAAGTTGTTCTTTCAGCTCATTCAAGTGAAGAAGAGGACTTGTTGAATACCCTTGTGGTTCATATCTATCATATCCATTTTTAAGGGGAGGTTTTGTCCCATGAGGTTTTCCTCCTTACCTTGGTTACATGGATTAATAATTTTTTGTTGTAAAAGGTGATGTGTGCCTTAGTTTCTAAGGCCTTAATAAATCATTTTGGTATAAGCTATACTAAGTTAGGATTAAGGGGGGATGTTAGAGAAATAATATACCTTAGTACCATGGTGATCTACCTAGGAGACATAATCATTTTCCTTGTGTTTATGTTGTATGGTCTAACTTAGGTTATACTGATCAATACTGTTAAGATAGGTAATTGTTTCTCATTAATTGATAGTTGATATGCTCTACTTTGATCATCCTGTCATCCAGGCGCCTGCATTAATTGCAAACCACTTCCATCTTTGACTAAGGGTTGTTGGTGAAACCCACCAACAAAGCTTCGTCGACAGTGGTTCCCACTCTGTCGATGCCCTACATTGCGATCTCCCTGAACACTGACCTAGACAGGTTTTACCCTACCAAACAATGTCTGCGGAGTAGATGAGGTCTCACTTGAGGCATTCAAGGGAGGGTTGTCGGAACCGAGTTTCTGACAGTGGGGAAGGAGGATATGGGGATCCGAGGGAGGGACACCATAAATTATACAATCATTGCATCATCACACAGTATCACGATATCACAGCATTATTCAAGGAACATCATTACTCACAGCGCATCAAACAGTTACAGAAACATAGATTGCATTGACATAAAAGCAACATATCGCATAGTAGAAAGAGACTAAATTGCATCTATATTATGCCAATGTAACAAAACAGAGCCACAACATCATGATAGATCTATAACAACAGAAAATATAGTCATATTCATCACATCATATTAACCTTGCGCAAATGTACCACATTACACAATTCTTCTCAAAAACTGGAGACTCATACATCAGGGAAAACCTTGATAAATCATAGTTAAGACATAAAATTCTCCATAAATCAGATCGCCCGAGATCTTATCCGATAATCTCTCCCAGATCTCCTCAAAAATAGATCTATAAATAGGCTTACACCTTTACATTGAGGTTCCACTACTAACTGATTTCTAACCGCTATTGACCTATTGCAACAAAACTTGGTCAAAATATACATAAAATATTCAAAAAGCAGTTATTCTTCCGCTTATCGTGCTAATCTGCCCTTGCACAGTACCACTTGAGCTTGCACAAATGCCGCAACGCTGCGCAACTCACTTACCCCAAAGCCCTTGCCAACAGGCCCCCAACACAATTTTGTGGCTCGCCCTCGAGCCACGTCAAGTTTACAGGGTGTGTGCCGAAGTCTTATCCTTAAAATATTCAAATTGCTACACAATTTCATGAACCTGAAGCGAAAATTTATCGGCGAGACTTTGAAAATTAGTCAAAGTTTGCTGGACGGGGTGTTCCTCACTAGTCTTGCTATCGACCATTTGCCAATTCTCTTGAACGACCTGGAGCGTGGTGACGGCCTTAACATCAAACTGGCCACCGATTTCTTGGAATTTGTCAAGTTGCTCACGATGCTTTTGTTGGTGTTCTTGTGCACTGGCTTTTCACTGCTGTAGATCCTTCAGTTCTGTGGCCCAGGTGATCTGCACCATTAGCGGCATGGCCTTCAGTGATGTATTCAGGGTTGTCAGTTGGCCTTCTACCTCTTGCACTTGCATAGTCAGCTGATCAAGTTGCTCACCTTGGACAATACTTTTCCAAAATTGCATGGTCACCTCCATAACAGTTTTAGCCTCTTTCTCCATGGTGCCAGACTAAGTGGAAATTTCTTCAATGGAGATCTTTCATTCCGCAACCTACTCCGACGGCATTGTGGGTTGAACTAAGGCATTGAGCATGAGGTTAGTGTCCTGAAGTTGAACCAGAGTGTGCCCCAATCGCTTGGCCTTTTCGACTGGGGTGAGCCCTGCAGTGTTGTCAAAAATGTTCTGGCAGACATCAGAAATAGTTTTCTCAACTTCGCTACACCAGGCACATAGCTGTGCCTATTCAACAATCAGGTGGTCTTGCGCATTCTTGAGGTCGATAATCTCTTGAGCAACCTTCTGCTGCAACTCGACCTGTGTCACCTTCAAATGTTTGATTTCTTGTAACTTTTCCTCTGTCAACTACACGTGGACCTGGTGCAGCTCCTCTGCTTCCTTCTGCAGCTTCTCAGCGGTATTCCAGGACTGGACATAGCCCTTAGTAAATCTTCTTTCTGTGCCACCAATTCTAGTGTGGCACCATGCTATAATTCAACCAACGCTATAGCAGACATTTTGTTTAGATCCAAAGTCACACTTTGGATTGGGTGTAGCTGCTGATGAACTTCTTCATTGCTAGTGTTGATCGCAGTTGGGGGACCTTACACATTCCTAGCCCAGGGCTCAGTGTTGATCGATGGGCTATCCTATAGCAAAGGTCTTGTCGATGTTTGTTTGGAAATAATATAAAAAATGGACTCTATTCTATCTCTTACCATGCCAAATTCTTCATGGTTGGATTCGCGGATCGTCATAGTCACAGTCGTAGATGAATCAGTGACGGCTTTGATAAGTCGCTACAGTCGGTCTTCCATCCCTAACCTGGTACTACTGCCCTCCTTGTACTCCTGATGCCATTTGGTGCAAGTCTCCTCCTGCATACACTGTGCTAAATCTTCGGGATCCATCGATGACTCGTTGTCGGAGTCATTGGTGCTCAACTCCTGTGGGGCAGATTCTTCAGGGACATCCGGGGCGGCTCCTTAGATAACTCCTCCTGACTCACCAGGATGCACCATTCCCCTGGCCAGTCTTGTACAATAGCATCCAAATATTCTGTGGTGACTTTATAAGGCAATGGAAGCCACTACCGATCAGGGTCTCGCCTGGCCTGAATATGAATAGAATGGGGTCCAATAGCAAACTGAAGGATCTGCTAATACTTGGCCGTGACGTAGGGAGAAACTCTAGGAATGACAATGATGGCATCTTGTAGCGCTTCCCAATAGACCCATAAATGAATGGCATAGTCCGCTTGTCGACTGGGCTCTTCGACCCACCATAGGTTCTGATAGCGGGCACCATGGAAAACCTTGACTGCCTCAACCGCCATTGGTTGGTAGTCTTTAGGTTCCATCCAAGAAACAAGAGAGATAAGGATCAACAACCAAATATAGGAAAAGGGCCACTCGGTTTGAGCAGTAAGTGCATCAACAAGCAACTGATTTAACAAAAATAGAGACCAATTCATTTGTACCCCCTCAACACATTTCTGGGCACAGGCAACAACACCTGAATTGCATTGGAATAGTCAATTTCTGCGAACAACCTTGCTGGCTAGAATTCTTGTGCCAATGCAGACCACTTGTGAGTTAATGATGTTAATGCGATAAGCACGACCATCCCATTGTAAACAAAAGCGCTCCTTTAGCTACTTGGCAAGTTTCTTATCCGTATCTCTCTCGCGAATATACCACGCCAGGTCCTCCCCAGCCTTCGGCAAGCCAGTAATGCTTGCAATCAAGTTGACTATGACAGGGATTGATGTAGTCATCCAAAGCGTCCCTCCATGGAAACACGCCAATAGTTGCTTCACACATGCATGTGCTTCATTCAAGCGACCAAAATGGGGCATATTGATGAGCCCCAACAACTTAGACTTGTCTAACCCACTAGCCCATGGCTTCAAAATTCGCTAAATGGGGGAACCAGGTGCCATGGGGATAGATTCATATGGCTTGTCCTAAACATCTTTAAGTAAGATCAGGTCATGATATTCAAACTTGAGCCTGATCAATGCAGGGATGATATCGACTAAGCATTTCATCCCTTCTGACAACGCTAGTAACTTGGGTAGGTACTTCTCATTCTTTGACATCTGCCATGGCTTGGCTCTTGGATGCTTAGGAGAAATGTATCCCAAAATATCATGAACCGAGACACCCCGAGGGGCCATAGGATCAATAGCTCCCGAGTTCGATGGCCTAGTATGTGTAGTTCCTTCACCCCGCATTCTCATAGATGTGCGAGTTTGCTTATTTTTGAGTGGCATAGGACTGGGTATCTAAGTCTACCGCTTCCGCTTAGGAATGGATGAAAAACCCACTGGCATACTCATGATTTCTTCTTCCATAGCCGTGGGCCGAACGGGGAACTCGTACTCATTGGAAATTTCTATAGTGTCAAGGTCACTCAGCATCCCTTACCCCTCAAAACCTGAAGATATACTCAACAGCTCCAACTGCACTTCACTCAACACTCTACACAGAATTCACCATATACTTCTGCTCGCGCAACTGAAGAATGCCATCCTGCGCATCCCATGGTGTTTTATAGCCACTTCCAATCCAAATTCATCAATACCAAATCTAACTTCACCGTTATTGCTAAATCAGATATTAATGACGCCAAATCTGTCAGTGATCTTACTCTTCTAATGGTCAGATCACCCATTAATGCAGGTCACTTCCACAAGCGCCGCCAGCCAACTGGTTTAACTACCTGCATTTATTACTTTATCTTACCACCCCACATCCATGCAACTATCACAAATGGTCAACCGATTACCGCTAACAATTTTAACATTGCAGAGCCTCTTCCCCAAGGTTTGCCTTGCTGTGCTAAACTAAAATCTTCATCTCTTTTATTTATTTATTTTTTTAATAACACCTTAAGTGGTGCGCATCGTCGGCCCCGTTCTATAGGGATTTAAGTGACTACCGTTCATGAGCTTCGGCAACATTACGCCATCTAATTGTTGTAACTGAACTGCACTGCTAGATGTAATGGACTGAACAAGATAGGGACCTAACCAGTGCATTTGTAACTTACCTTGATGCTTGATGAACTTACTCTCGTATAACAGCACCAAATCTTCTGTCGCAAACTATTTTTGTTTAATATGGTGATCATGCCATGCCTTGCATCGATCCTTCACAACCTGTTGCTGGAATCCTGCGATGAAACGATCTTCTTCAAGCTGAATCAATTGCGCAACATGTTCTTCTAATGCCTCTGCATCATCCATGTCCATCATCGCGGAAATGCGCAAGCTGGGAACAATATACTCCATAGGAATGCCTACCTCTTGCCCATAAACCAACTTAAATGGTGTCTGACATGTTAGCCATTTGCAAGTAGTGTGATAGGCCCATAGAACTGCAAGAATTTTTTAATCCCAGTCATCGCGGTTATCATTACATACCTTGGTCAACATTGCCTCCAAAATTTTGTTGAAGGCCTCAACAGTACCATTTGCCTGCAGGTGGTATTGTGTACTCCTCTTATGTTGTATCTGGAGCTCCTCAGTTAGTGCTGTTACCATCCGGTTGACAAAGTGACTACCTTGGTCACTCATCAGGATTCTAGGACACCCAAATCGCATCACAATGTGCTTAAAAATAAACGGTGTTGTTGTCGTAGTAGTACAATCAGCGATTGGTGCAGCTTTCGCCCACCAAGTCAGGTAGTCAGTTGCAGTAATAATATAGCAAGCACCAATGCACTTACCTGGAAGATTAATAGGACCCACAAAGTCTACGGCCCATTTATCAAATGGTTGTAGAGTCACCTGTGGCACCAGCGGCATCTCATCCCTCTGCGGTGGTTTACCAACCCGTTGGCAGACATCATAGCTCCTTGCATAGTTTGCGGCATCATTATGCAACATGGGCCACCATAGCCCAGCATGCAACACTTTTCATGCAGTAGTGCAGCCTCCATAGTGACCTCCCAGAGATCCCTCGAAATGCTTTGACTTCTAGGATGGGGCCCTGCTCATGCGGTAAGACGCACCATCGCAAAATTTAATCCAGTCCAAGTTTATATAACTGTCCAACAATTAGTTGAAAATCAAAGGCTTTTATGACCAGCTACTTCTTTTGGATAGTCGACATGTCTACTGGGGCGACACCAGTAGACAGAACCTGAATAATTGGTGCATAGTGATCATCTGTGACATCAACTCGGAACAATTGCGCATCTGGAAAGCCATCATCATTATTGGTTGGTTCTTCACCATTCACAACATGTGACAGATGATTTGGGCTAGGATTCAACCGTCCCAGATTTACCACTATTTCAAAATCAAACTCTTGGAACAAAAGCAACCACCTACAGATTCTTCCCCCCAACACAGGCTTATTGACTAGGAATTGCAAAGCAGAATGATCAGTGAACATCTTGAAATGTCCTCCCAACAAATAGTGCCTAAAATTTTGTAAAGCATAAACCATTGCCAGGCCTTCCCTTTCTGTCGTGGTATAATTTCGGTCAACAAATGATAACTTTCTACTGGCATATTCTATTGGATGATCCAAGTTGACTTCACCTGGCTGCGCAAGAATAACCCCCAATGCAGTAGAAGAAGCATCAACATGCATATGGAATTCTTTATTCCAATTAGGGTGTCGAAGCTTCCTTGACATTCTAGAGTCCATTCAAACGCAGTGTCTTTTTTTAACAGCTTTTCCATGGGAGTAATAATCGCAGCGTATTCTCTGATAAACTTGCGATAGTAGCCCATATGTCCTAGTGTTTCCCAAAGCATCTTTACATTCGTCAGCAGTGGTAAACTAAGGATCAGCGCAATATTCGTCGGATCGACCAACTGACCTTCTTTGCATACGATGTGCCCAAGTAGCATGCCAAAGGGTGCACAGAAAATAATTTTTTTTGAATTCAATGCAATATGATGATGTCTACACTGTTCCAGCATCAATCACAGATTGTCCAGATGGTCTCTAATCAGGACATAAACGGTCCAGTAATCCATATATACCTACAGGAAATTTTGAATAAAATATTTAAATACAATGACAACTACGCGGGAGAATACAATGGGTGCATGATTTAGCCCAAATGGCATGACGGTATATTGGAAACATCCCCACTCAGTGACAAATGTAGTCTTATGGCGATCCTCCTCCGCAATCCAGATCTGGTGGTATACTGAAAAGCCATCTGTGAAGGATTATATCTCCTGGCTGCCTACACCTTCCAGGACTTCATCTGTAAAAGGGGTCAGGAATTGATCTTGTATACATGCATCATTTAACTTTCTTAGATCGACTCAAATGTGGATTTCACTAGTCTTCTTATCTTGGACCACCATCAGGCTTATCCACTCTGATTCTTCTATAGGTTCTATGATCCTAGCATTGAGCATCCTATCGATCTCAGCTTTGATTCGATCCTTGTATCGCAGGTTCAGCCTATACAGCCTCTGGCGTACTAGTTTTGCATCTGATTTGAGTGGAATATTCATTTCCCCCAAGTCACCGAGTATCCCCTTCATCTTTGAAAATAGTGTTCGGAAAAGGTCCTAGAATTCATGCAGTAGATCTATGATTTTGGCCATCATCTCTTCACCCCAATAGTCTCCAACATTAGCAAATTTCGGATTCTCTACCCACGCAATGTCAACTTTCTGGATCCTCAGTGGCCAATTCATTGAGTTCGTGGGTACGTTGGGAGCTGTGACACCATGGCTTCCTTCAGACTCTAGAATATTAACATTCTACAGCTCGTCATCATCTTTAGGTTCCCCGGACAAGTTGTAGCACGCCATCATGGATTGGATGGAGCAATTTGCATGGGGATCAACTGGGTATGCAACAAGGATGACTTTTAGCACTATGTCACGGATAATGTGTAAAGTGTTACATACCTTAGGATTGGCGTCTCGGAAGCTAAACATTTGCATAAAGCAAACTGACAACTCCTCCCAAGTGGTGATGGTTTAGCACAATTTTGCTACCACATACCAAGATCTTGGCATCTCTTCTAGAGTATGAACAAAAGAGTGAACCCACTCATCTCTGAGTCGCAATGTCCGTAAAGTCTAACACTCGATCAAATGACTGGTGGGGTCATTTCGTCTATCATATCTCCCAGCATGATAGACCTCTATATCATCAAAGCGAACCATCATCAATCTGCGTCACTGCTCCCAGTCACGGATCATCTGTTTGTGTGTCACCCACCATCAAGCCGGAGTAGCCTTCAGTGCTACATCAAGAGCCAGTATCCTTTGCGATTCAAACACTTTCTCTTCAAATACCTGAAAGAACTTTGATAACCCCGTCAGTCCTTCATAAATGGGAAACTCGATCGTCTCAGTCGCAACGTGTTGAAGAGACTATGTAATCAACCCACATTTTCTGAATGATATTTTATGCAATCGATTTTAACAATTTTCTAGAGCATCTCCAGAATCAGAGGACGCAGAACTTGCGCTTCGCCATCCAAGTTCACCATCAACGGTAGGATGGATATAGTCCTCAGAGATGTTATAAGCATGATCCCAATTTCTCCCAACTTCATCCTTTACAGTTCGATATATCGTCTTCCTTCCTAAGGGTCCATAGGAGAAATGACCCTAACATCCTGGTTTTCAAATACCATAACACATTTTTTTGAAGTTGATAACGGCCATGCTATCATTAGCCCATTCGATTCCTAGCAATGCGGCATAGGAATCACCATCTCCTACAACTTCTATCACATCAAAATCAGTACATGTTTTCATACCTTCAATGTTGACAACAAAGTTTGAAACACGACCGATGGGATGAACCTTCACCTGGTTTGCTAAATGTAGTTGTATCAGCGACCATCCCAATGTTGGATTTCCCATCAATTGCCAGGTTTTCTTCATCGGAATATTTACATTTGATCCAAGGTATAGAATGACCAAGTCAACCTCATAATCTCCAATCTAGATATTCATCCTTGTCTCCTTGCCTGTCTTCCTTTTTTGCAAGGAATTCACAGCATAATCCTTCATTGTCATATCTGAGTGGTGCAATAATGTCTCAAGCTTGACAAGGGCATCTGAGTCCCTCTCCAGCGATAGACAACTCTCAAAAAACTTGCGAAGGGTACCATGCTATGGCGATGGTCCTGCTTCTATGGAGGGGTTGAAAGCAGAAGGTATATCAATAATTGGTAACTTACCCGTATTTCTCCCAATGGCCTACTTTGCTTCAAAGAAAGTGTGTTTCTTTGTTGCAACATTAAATGCTACTTTTTTGTTTCCAGCAATCCAAACTAGTTGCCATGGTCCATCATCACCAATTGTCACACCAACGCAAGTGACAATACCTACATCAACATCCTTCATCCTTGGTTCAGCGTGAATTATCGCAACTGTCGATCCTTGATGCAAGTTCTGGGCTTGAATTCCTAGCGGGTTCTGATTCAGCGGCTGATTCATCGATTGATTCATCAGTATATTCTAGGCCTAGGGTGGGTTCTAAGTTTGAGTCTGATTCTGCAGTGGGATGTGACCCTACATCAGTTCCTAATTCTGTACCTGGAACATAGGTTGATTTTGATTCTGTGCGTTCTACAATCGGGGAATGTTTCTAGCCTGCCATTTTTCCATCAATTGAGGACAACTTTTGACATTATGATCACTAGTTGCACAGTATGTACAATGTGCATGAGGACATTCTCTCTGATAGTGCTCGAATATCCCATAGGTATAACACTGAATGGATTCCCGACCTTCTCCTCCTCCTCAACCAAATCCTCCTCTGCAACCCCTAAATCCTCCATGGATTCCTCCTTGTTGAAACTGTGGTTGAGTCGTCTGCTACTGTGGTTGCTACTGAACATAATGTGCATCCTAAACATATTGTGGCTGATTATACTGTGGTCATGGTGCCTGGTTATACTGTGGTTGTACAACCATTTGCAACTGTGGTGCAAACTGCGGCTGCGCTATAAACTGTGGCTGAGGCTGCATAGGGACAAACTGTATCGGAGGTGGCGATGAATATGGTACTTGTACTACTAGTTGTACTACTTGTGGCTGTTATTATGTTGTCTGGGGGTCCTCCCCTTTCATAAAGTATGAATAATACGTCCTTTCCTGGAGCAAATCATAAGCGCGACAATTTTTGTCGTCATGTCCAACTGACCGATAAAATGTACATTACAAACTTTCTTCTTTGGTAACCATCTTCTGCATGTAATCACAATTCTCATGTCGATGCCCATAGACCTGACATATGCAACACCATGGTGCACCAGTACAACTCAACGAATTGGGGGCTCTTGACAGCAAATAATTATGAAACGTCAAGCAAGTATCCTTGGTATGTTCTCCTGCATAGAAATAGGTGCACCAAAGATCATCGCGATCTTCCTTGGCCATTTTGATGTCTTGCAATTGCAGCATCAAATTGGCCAACTGCTCCTGAATCTGATTCATTCCAATGGTGGTTTCCCCTACTGGCAATGCCTCCAATTTCATGGTAGTCTCCAGAGCCTCGCTCTGTGTCACAATCTTTTGCTGCATTAATGGTTGTCGGATATGAGGGACAAGCGCTGCGATAAACCATTCTTTATGCTAAACATCGCTCATCTAAAAACTAACCTGGGCCATCAATGTCTTAAATCGCTGATCAAAATCCCAAATCGTTTCATTGGGGAATTGTTTGATCTCTTTTAATTTAGTGATGTACTAAGCTTCAAATTTTGCCTTCTTAAATTCCTCAAATAACCCCATTCTGATCTCATCCAATGTTTTTGCAGTTCCTCCCTGAGGCACCCGTGTGAATCTCATAAACCATTCCAATGCACGGCCCCTCAGAATAGTGGCTAGTTGACTTTTCTTGACATCATCATCGATAGTTTGTCGAGCAGTCCAGATCGCTTCACATAAGAACCAGTACTGCTCTGGATCGTTGGTGCCATTTCCATGGAATATTGGCAACTTCATTTCATGTCTTGCCATTCTAGACCTTCTCCCTCCTACTGGTACTGTATTACTAGACTTTTGCTGACATGTGGGGCAATTCGATGTAGAATGCGCGTTCCTCCTTATGGTGGAGTAGTGCATGGAGGAGTAGACATGTTACTTCTGGGGTTCGATCCTATCGTTCTGCCGGGTGTAGCCTGGGCTTGTATATCCTCATCATCACAAAAAGGTCGCTTCATCTCGTGTGGTTGTTCTTAATGGTATTGCACTTCAACTTCAGCAGGACCTTCTCCCATCCTCTGCTTATTTTCTCAGAACCTTGCTCCTCCCCTCGTACAACCACTTGTTTCTTCGATGACCTTTACATTCTTATCAGAACTCATGCCCATCTACCCCTTACTTCCTTATGCATTTACCCCCTTTCTGTCACAGTGCCTACATCCCCTGCACGCCGAGTTCCACTACTCTTGGTCCATCTTTAGGATACCTTTTTCACAGAGTAGCTGCTCAATCAACAATTGTAATGACAATAAGAATCTTCCACGTGGTCCACTAAAAAACTCCCTTTCCGCTTCACTAAAATATTTATTGGTATCGACGGCAAATTCAGTGATGTATCCTTATAAGATACTATCCAACCATACCTATACTACCCACAATTCCTTGTTGTTGGTTTATTTCATCTCCTAGATCAATTCTGGGGTCCAAGATGTTGGCTCTCCTCCTTGAAAGTTTGTCTTCCTCTTAGCGAACTTTGCCAACCATTCATGCAAGAGTACAGGGAATTCACAGAAGAACCATTCATGGGGACCATCGTGGATATATCTGTCCAACCATTGGCTCGTAGACAACTTAGGATTCTGGCTTTTGGCTTCAACAAACTCTTGCAACTTCATATCAAACCATACCTCGATCTCTGATTGAGTCGGATTCCAAAACATATCCCCCTCTTATTTACAACTCGGTCTCGGAAACAGAACCATTTATTGGCAAAACCCACCAACAAAGCTTCATCGACAGGGGTTCCCATTCTGTTGACACCCTACAGCATGATATCCCTGAGCACTGGCCCAGACAGGTTTTACCCTACCCAGCAACGTTTGCAGAGTAGACGAGGTCTCACCCGAGGCGTTCAAGGGAGAGTTGTCAGAACCAAGTTTTCGACAGTGGGAAAGGAGGATATGGGGATCCGATGGAGGGACACCATAACTTATACAATCATTGCATCATCACAAAGTATCATGATATCGCAACATTATTTAGGGAACATCATTACTCACAGCGCATTAAACAATTATAGAAACACAGATTGCATCGACATAAAAGCAACAATTGCATAGCAGAAAGAGGTTGAATCGCATCTATATTATGCGATTTTAACAAAACAGAGCCGCAACATCATGACAGATCTATAACAATAGACAATATTTGAGTCATATTCATCAAATCATATTAACCTTGCGCAAATGTACCACATTACACAATTCTTCTCCAAAACCGGAGACTACATACATCAGGAAAAACCCGGATAAATCACAATTAAGACAAAAAATTCTCCATAAATCAGATCACCCCAGATATTATCCGATAATATCTCCCATATCTCCTCAAAAATAGATCTATAAATAGGCTTACACCTTTACATTAAGGGTCCACTACTAACTGATTTCTAACTGCTACTAACCTATTGCAAAAAAACTTGGTCAAAATATACATAAAATATTCAAAAAGCAGTTATTCTTCTGCTTATCATGTTGATCTGCCCTTGCACGGTACCGCTTGAGCTTGCACAACTGCCGCGACGCTGCGCAACTCACTTACCCCAAATCCCTTGCCAACAAGGGCGCTAGTGTGTGAATGTGGTTGTTTTGTGGTCTTCTTTAGCATTTATTGGATCCTATAGACTCTCCCACTAACCCATGCGCTCTCCCATACTATCTTTCCCTCATTTATGACCCATACATGCTTCTTATATGTTCACACATAGATTCGTGATTGTTTGGTTAGGTTTGATAGCCTATTGGTCAACCTATGGGGGGTTTAGGGGTCAAATCCTAGCATGACACTTGTATGCACTCACATGGCCTCCAAGGGCTCATGAATTTTCCCCAATGTATTATAAATATGTACTATACACATCTGCAAGATGTACTATAATAATATGATAAATTATTAGCACCATTTACATGTGCAATTTTAGTCTCTTTTGTTGTTCCCTTGCATATTTTGTCAAATAATTTGAGTATGAATATTGATCTAGCTCCTAGATCTAATTGAGAATCGATTCTCACATGGTATCAGAGCTAGTTAGAACTACAAACAAATCTAGAGAGGTTTGAGTTGTTGTTTAGGGAATATCTCTAGAAAATATGAGTGTTTGCATTGCAGGTTTTAGAGTGTTTTTTCCATAGGTTATGTAAGAAGGATGGAGCAGACTCATCTATTTCTTAAACCATTCAACTATTTTGAATGGAAGGCCAGAATGGTGATCTAGTTGAGTTCAAAATGGCTGCATAGAGTAACCATGGGGACTAAAGCCGAACCCAACTCTGTAATAGAGAAAGCTAAGTACTTCAATTGACTTGATGAAGATTTTGGAAATATTTTCCTGAGTATTTGGAGGGATATCCTCTTTCATGTAGAATGCATTGGCACACCCAATGAATTTTTTTCTCAAGCTTGAGTCACTATTTGGTAACACTAATGAAATGAGAGACCATCAGCTTGAGAATGAGCTTATCTCCTTGAGCTTGGCTCACTATGAGACATTGAAGACTTTTTACCAAGTTCAAAGCATTGATACTTCAACCAAGATGGTGTGTCATAGAGAAGAAACATGATAAACTTATCTTGTCCATCCTTTCTAAGCTAGGGGTTGAGTATTTTGTGTATGTTTCGACATTCCACTCAAGCAAGCTTACAACTAGAAATTGGAGGATGCCTGTGCTAGCACACTTCATGGAGTCTTTGAATCAGGAGAAGGACAATCTCATACAAATGGGTAGCATAAAATACACCAAAGAACAAGCCCTTGCTTTTGGTACATCAAATCAAACCAAAGGCAAGAAGAAATATTTGAAGCAAAGAGAGAAAAAGAAGAAGCAGTCAAGTCCAGAAAGCTCTAGTCCTACGGATGGGAGTTCGAGATCCAGGAGAAGAAACAATAGAGAAAGAATTGCATGTGGTTATTTCATAGGTTAACATCTTCAAATATCTTTCTTCATAAAGAATATGGACATCATGACCAAACTCCTTGAGGAGAACCATATCTGTCTTCCAGAATTTACAAGAGGATGGGAGCACAAGCAAGGAAGTGGTAAGCTTGAGCATGCATTGAGTGCAAGGGTAAAACCCATTTCTGATATCTCTTTTTCTAATGGCTCCATTTCTGATTTACATTCTGATATATCAGAATCTGAAGGCTCCATCCATTCCTTGGAAGAAACCCCAATTAGTTCACCAAAGCTTCCTCCCAAAACGAGACATTTTTTGCTAGTTTCCGATGAGTCTTCTGAAATCTCTTTCCCAATCCAATTAGATATTTCTGATTCTGATTCTGAAGGTGATATACAGCCTAATATACAGCCTGTGACAGTCATAGAATCATTTCCCCAACCATTTCATGACCAAAAGACCCGACAACCCTCAATCAAGTTCACTAGTTGGAAAATCTCAAATTTACCTAGTTTTCAATACTATGTCACTTGTATATGTTTCTTTTATGTCTTGTATGTCCTTCATTCGTTGGAAAGCCATATTATTGGCCTTCATGGGACCGTTGTTCCATATTTATGGACCTTTTACCACCTATGGTTCAAATCTCAAGTCTCCACACCCTCCAGGTTCGCTCAATTGCAATTGTGATCTAATTGCACTCTTATCTCTCTACGGGCCCATTCGCTCATGGAGACACCATACCTCTGATATTTTCTGTTGTATATGATATACATTCTGATATTTCAGAGCCTCATAATATTTGTTACAGATTTATGAAGGTGCTTCATCAAATTGGGAAGAAGATTCATGGTTTTATTCATGATATGGAAGCTACACATGAGGCAGATTTTGTTGAATCTTTTGATGTTATTTGGGAAAGAGTTTGCAGAGATATATTTTCCATAGTTGATTATGCTATTAGATCAGAGTATGCTTGCATCAAAATACATTCTTATGGTGCCCTTCCATCATCAAATTATGACTATCAAAGGGCCTCTCCACATGATCTTTATCTACAACACTTTGATGCATTGATGCATGATCTTGGCATCCACAACATCTTCACCAAGTCCACCACCAAGAAGTTGTTCTTTCAGCTTATTCAAGTGAAGAAGAGGATCTGTTGAAGACCTTTTTGTTCATCTCTTTCATATACATTTTTTAGGGGAGGTTTTGTCCCATGAGATTTTCCTCCTTACCTCGGTTACATAGATTAATAAAATTTTGTTGTAAAAGGTGACTTGTGTCTTAGTTTCCAAGGCCTTAATAAATCATTTTGGTATAAGCTGTAATAAGTTAGGCTTAAGGCTGGGGGGGGGGGGGCGTTAGAGAAATAATCTACCTTAGTACCATGGTGATCTACCTAGGAGGCATAATCATTTTCCTTGTGCTTATGTTGTATGGTCTAACTTAGGTTATACTGATCAATACTGGTCAAATAGGTGATTCTAGTTCATTAATTTACATTTAAGGCACTCTACTTTGATCATTCTGTCATCCAGACACCTGCATTAATTGCAAACCACTTCCAGCTTTGACTAGGGGATCTAGTGTGTGAATGTGGCTGTGTTGTGGCATTCTTGAGCATTTATTGGCTCCTAGAGACTCTTCCACTCACCCATTCGCTCTCCCATACTAGCCTTCCCTCATTTATGACCCATGCATGCTTCTTACATGTTCATACATGGATTCATGACTGTTTGGTTAGGTTTGACAACCTATTGGTCAATCTAGTGGGGTTTAGTGGTCAAATCCTATCCTGAGACTTGTATGCATTCACATGGCCTCCAAGGGCTCACAAATTTTCCTCAATGTATGATAAATATGTATTATACACATCTACAAGATGCACTGTAATAATATGATCAGTTATTAGCACCATTCACATGTGTTATTTCAGTCTCTTTTGTTGTTCTCTTGCATATTTTGTCAAATGCTTTGAGTGTGAATATTGCTCTAGCTCCTAGATCTCACTGAGAAACAATTCTCACATTTAACACCAAAGCGTCAATGTCCAAAATTTTCATCACTATTATCTATACACCTAAGATCGAACATCTAGCATGTGTTTCGTCATTGAGGAAAAAAACGTGGAAAAATAGTTCACCAATCAATATGCACAATAAAAGTATGAGTAATGAGAAACGAAAGTCCAAATGTAGTAAAGTTTCAAACTATTCACAAATTCACATGAATTTTATATGGTTGAATTCAATGAGTTTTCTCACATTCAAAAGATCGTCTATTACAAGGTTTATTAAGTCACCATAGGCGCTATATATGAATTACTCATGAGTATTAATTCATTTTGATATGGGCAAAAAATTTCAATTTTCTAAAGTTTGTAATATTTTTTATTAAATATATTTAAAAAAATATAATTATTTGAATGTTGATTGGTGTTTGGATGCTTACGTTAGCGCCTCAATCTTTACTTGCCACATTGGTGGCTATGTGATGTAGGGTAGGCCAGGATATATAATCTATAATATATATATGGTTGGATGGAGTTGCAGCACCCGAGGCCTTCATGTCAATGCAAAATTAAACCTAAATTCAAACCTCTTTCATCCTCGTGCATGGACACCAAGTGTCTTTCTCCATGCATGTACGTGACCAAATCCACCTTGGGGTTGTCCTCCTCCTTTCATGCACACTCTCATTATGTAAGAATCTCATCATCCTCCGTCCTCTATTTGATTTAGTGTATTGGTGAGAACTGAATTAAATCTATCGATCTCAACTCGAAAATGACACGCCATTCTACAATTTTGCTTCTTTTACTAGTCATAGTTGCCTTAACATTTTGAGGGGAAAGTGGGTTTGAAAAGTACAACGAAGAGGAAGAGCTCGAGTGAATTATTCGGATATAGCGGTGCTCGATACCGAATCGTACCATTCGACAAGGTAAATATACGCAATACACTATCTATAAATATATAAAATAAAGATTGTGAATTACCTTTTCTCTGAACATCAATAAAGCTTGCTTTCTCTTGTGGATAAGCGTTTGTTATAGACTAAAAGTTGCAAAGCGCTGTCTTCACAACATTCTTCATACCAGAGTGACCAATTACCAGCTGGATATAGCGTTGCTCGATACATAACCATTCAGAAAGGTAAATATACGCAGTACAATATGTATAAACATATAAAATACAAATTATGAATTACCTTTTCTTTGAACATCAATAAGGCTTGCTTGCTCTTGTGGACAGATGCTAGTTATAGACGAAAAGTTGCAAATCACAGAAGTGGATGAGTTTATCTATCACAAATTACTAGTGCAATATTATTCTAGGTGCTATACTTGGATGTATACCTGGCACTATGTTGGATGTTTTCTAGGCGCAATTCCTGGATCTATACTTGGTGCTATGTTGGATGTTTTTCCTGCTGAAATTCATGGCTCAATTCCTATCGCTAACCTTGGATTAATATATGGTGCTATGTTATTCAGGACATTTTTTGGAGGCTATTCTTGGCATTATATGGGATGCTTTTGTGGACGTTAATTGGGAAATTAATTGGGGTTCTAATTGGGAAGCTAATTGGGATGATGATTGGGATGATAATTATGATGTAAATTGGGACGTCAATTGGGATGCTAATTAGCATCCAAAATAGTGCCAACTTTTAAAACGGGAGACTAATTGGGATGCTAATTGGGACGCTAATTGGGATTCTAATTGGGATGTTAATCATGGACGCTAATTGGGATGTTAATTGAGATGCTAATTATCGTACAAAATAGCGTCAACTTTTAAAAAGGGACACTAATTGGGATGCTAACTGGGATGCTAATTGGGATGCTATTTGGGACTCTAATTGGGATGCTAATTGGGACGCTAATTAGGACACTAATTGGGAAGATAATTAGCATCCAAAATAGTGCCAACTTTAAAAAGGGACTCAAAAAATACCATTAAAAGTGCCATCTCATGGAAAAGCGTCCACTTTGTCCAAAAAATGATGAAAAATACACTAAAAGTGATAGTGGACGCTAAAAGAGACACTAATCACAGGGTTTTGTTGTAGTGATAAGGTGCTCGTCTGCCACCCGAAGTAAGTAATTGAGTAATTTGCATCTGGTAATATCCTTAAGCTGTATCCATTTAAATGTCAGCAAAGACTTGGTTCTCATGATTCTAATTTGTAGTCATGATGTCTGATTTCAGCCTCAAAAGCGTTTTCATCATGGGAGGTGACGAAGGCTCCACATCCAAGGAGGTATTATGGCACAAGAATCTCAAGAAAGTGATGATGTCTTAATGGGGATGTGTGACATCGATAAGGTTTAACTTCTAGTAATTATTAATGCATGTCTGCAGGCCAAAATAATAAAAAAAGATTTGCTTTGAAATAGAACCATGTTAAAGTTGTAACCATGCCATTCTATTCCTATTGTAACTATGTTGTTCCCTACTCCTAATAGTATCGAGGATAAGAATGACCCCAGACTTATGGGACATACGCCAAGAGATTGTGGGGATGAAAATGTGCTAGATTCTATTTGTGTTTTGAAGTACAATTATTATGAGGTATGCAAATAAATTCTTCATGTTTAAACCACATAATCACAAATATTTCATTTTATTTCACACAGATCTCATAAATATTGAATTTTGGGAATTTTTTTGGCCTGAGAACTATGGATGCAAAATACCGGCTCATAGATTTTCTCAAGTACCAAAACTCAGCGATCCGTTCAAGGAAAGCTGCTGGTGGAAGCCATCAATCGAAATCATCCTTCCAATATTGAAATTTTTTTTAAGACTGTTCATCATTCAAGAAATGTGAAAATTGTTATTTTAGCATGAAGTAAATAAATAAAAACAAAAAATGAATTTTACACCATACATTCCAATGAATTTACGTCCCACCAATTAAAAACTACAATCTTTAAATCTATATGGGGAATTAGCCAACTACAATCTTTAAAAACTAGCAATTTTATTGTGATGTTATACCCGAGTAACGAACAATCCTCTGGGGCTCAACTTTGGATTTACACAAGCTCATAGAAATATTTTGTGTACAATTGATGACAAGGACCTCCATCCATATGATCTGTGAGGTCTCCTATTATGACCTTGAATCGTTCATCTCTGTTCTTGAGCTCAACCCTACCTCAAATAATTTTGATTAAAGCTTTAAACTTTAGTAGGAACCTAAGAAGTATAAAGTATAGTTTAGGAAAATGAAGCATTGCAAAATCGTTAATAGATCTAAATGCTACTGGAAAGTTAGGATCGATGTTGTTCACAAATAAAGATTATAAACTACTCTTAGCAAGTCGGGGTCCCAAACCTACATCATTGATATAATAACAGAACTGCGAGATCATAGAAACAACTTTATAGCTCTGAATGAATCAAAATGAATCAAAGGACATGCAACCACATATCCAATTCCATTTAAGAGCAAATTTTAAAACATAGAAAGTAGGTTTTAAAGGCATTAAGAATTTAATTATTTAGGTTAATATTTTTTAACAGAATAATTACAACATAATATGAAATGAGAAAATAGGTTTTAAAATGTTTGATTTAGGATATTACTTTTACAAAAGAAAGGTTTCATTTAAGTTTAATGCTCAAGGCCAAAACTGCATTAGGCTTCTCTTTTCACAACAAGGTATTTGCGCCAAAAATCAACATCCTGGAAGCAACGTTTTATTTAAGTCCAAAAAAATTCAAAATAAAAACAATAAAATCATAAATTAATGGAGATGGGTAGTTAGACCTTATCGATGTCACACATCACCGTCAAGACATCACCGCTTTCTTGACGTTATTGTGCCATAATACCACCCTGGTTGTGCACTTTCTTGACGTTCTTGTGTCGTAATACCTCCCTGGCTGTGGAGCCTTCGTTGCTTCCCATGATGAAAACACTTTTGAGGTCGAAATCACACATCATGACTACAAATTAGAATCATGGGAACCAAGTCTTTGTCGACATTTAAGGGATACAACTCAGGGACATTAAGGTCTAACATGTCACACATCGCCGTGATATTTAGATTACATAATCCATAAGAGCATTTATATAAAATCAAGTTATGTTTAGATTACATAATTATGTTTATATTATATAATCCATATGTTGAGATTACATAATTATGTTTATATTACATAATCCATATGTTTAGATCAAATAATCCATAAGAGTAGAATGTCAAAACTTTAGTGGATGGTCAAAATTACTTAAAGATCAAACAAGCTAGTTTTTTTTTCTATAGCATTGATGTTATAGCAATAGTTACTAAAAATTTCCATGACATTGCCACCTCGTGGCTCTTGTTATTGGTATGATTCAATACATTTTCTCCTTCTTTTTCTAGTATGCTATATGATTCTAAAAACAAATTGGTAAATGATTCAAAATCACTTGGTAATATGAGTACAAACTATGATGTATGTGTCATGATTTTATTTCAAAATTTGTGTTAATCTTTATGAGTTGTTTAAAATATATAATCCCTATGAACTTATAAAAATATATGTTGATCTTTATGAGATATGGAAGAAGTAACATTGAGATCATGATTGATTAAATTATGTAATTGGTAGTTTGGTAGTTTGAACACAGTTTTTTTTAAGATGGTTTGTAAAAAAGATCTCA
>LPNX010300953.1:37953-55427 GCA_001517045.1 Pseudotsuga menziesii | reverse complement strand
AGAAATATAACTTTAAAGCAAACTAATTAATTCTCTTTTTTTAGGTCCGATAGACCAAATTTGGTCTCAGGGGACGTTAACCATCATCATCATCATCATATTGAGAGGTTTTAATTTTTTTTAAATAATTAAGTTGTAATAGTGCATCTTACTTTGATAATTTCACATGCTTTATTTTGTCGACATTACTATTTATTTTAAAAATTTTCCATAGTTATTTACCATTGATGTTAAAATACTATTTCTAAAAGTTAAAATCATTAAATACCATTAAATACAATACAATCTACACAAATATGTGAATAATTTTTTTTCTTATTTTGTTTATTTTGTTTTTAACTTTAATTAATCTTTTTACAACCTATTTCATAAGAGAATTACAACCTATCTCATACAAGAATTTCAATATGCAAAAAAATACAAGATTATTTAAGAAACACTGCAACCTTTAAAAGATCCTAAACTACAAAAATACAGATAATAAATTTTATCTTTTCTTAAAAAAAACAAAAAAACAAAACAACGGCTCATACTTTAATAGGATCTTCTTCTTGATCTCATTTTTCAATTTTTCAATTTTGTTGATCTCTATTTTGTTGATGTTAGTGTCATTTTTCAATTTTGTTGATCTCTATCAAGTTATGTTTTGGATTTTATCTAGTTGAGATATCGATTTCTTTTTTGGGTTTGATAAACTACCAGTTATATGGAGAATTATAGTAAGATCAATTTTAACTTCTCAATCATAAAATGTTTCATGAGAAATATATTAATATACATATTGTAAAGAGAAATAAATTATTGGGATTTTGTTTAGAGGTGTAAAGTGAGGTTGAAGGGTCCATTAAAATAGTAATAATGTAGTTATGATGGTTGTTCAATGTAAGGTGGACTAGGTTCATTATATTTATTATTATTAAATAAGGCCCATTAGTCAGTTAACATAGAATAAATGTTATATGGTCTCATTAAATAGGTAGTTATGATTAGGTTTTCTATATATGTACAATAATGATGGAAAAATATACAATAATGATAAAATCTTCCTTATAAATTATAAATGTGAGTAGGTTGGATTGGAGCTTAATTCTACATAAGGTTTCCCTATAAAAAGATGAGTGAATATGTACTTCCATAAAATAAAATAAAAATTAGTACTTTAAGGAACAAAAAAAGGGCAAGCCTTTTTTTCTTTCTATTGAGAGGGACAAAATTATTCTTATCTCTCCAAATTCTCTAGAGCTTCAAACTGTCAATATGACAAGTGTCAAAGTGTTAAATTTATCAATGTCATCAATCCTAAGCTCTTGGTGTTGGCATAATTTTCAATGCTCCTCGTGAGTTTCGTGACATGATCTAGTAGCCTCTCGGCATATCGTTGATTGGGATAGTAGCAGATTTCCATCAGGGGTGCCTTTTGGATCTAATGTCTAAGTCAACTCCCAACAAGTGGTATTAGAGAGGGGCCACAAGTTCAAAAATCACTCAGGTAACGTCTCATGGGAGATTGTTGGCATAATGTTCAACACTCCCCGTGAATTTTGCGACATGGTCTAATACCCTCTTGACATATGCTTAATTGGGATGGTTGTGGATTTCCATCAAGTATGCCTTTTGGATCTAACAACCAACTCAACTCCCAACACTTGGTAGTCTTGGTCTTACTTTAATAATGTTCATACTTGTTATAGCATGACTTTAATTATATTTTAATGATTAGTTTTTCTAAATATGGCTATTGTTTTGTTTTCTTTATATTATTATTATTATTAAATTTATTTATTTTGTTTTAATAATTCTTTTTGTTAAAGGAAAATTCTATTGTAGACAATCTTTTACATTGGGTCACTAACTCTTATCAAAATAAGACTCTTCCTTTGTTTTTTTAATGAGGAATTGGGAGAAGTAGAAATCTTATTATATTTGAAAATGAAAGAAGTGTTTCCTTTACAAGGTAACATATAACAAGGGCCTTCCAAGAATATCATTCAGAACAAAATGTGAAAGCTACAAGAAACATTAATTTTCATACCATGTCGAATGATGTACTTGCTGGATTTTTTGATGTTGCTTCACAATTGGGTCTTTGTGGATGTGGTATTTGTCTTAGATTCAATGGTAGACAAAGTGTCCATATTCGAATGGTCTATGAGGAAGGTACAAACATTAGAGGAGAATCGTTAGCACTTTGGACTTTGTTAAAGTCTTCTTCTTTAAAAGGTATTGATACTCTATAGGTTCTGGGAGATTCCAGGGTGATTGTGGACTGGTTTAATAGGGAGTTTGATTTGCAGCTGTCCATCCTAGAACATTGGAAATTTATATTTTGTGAGCTTCAGTCTAGTTTGCCTATTATATCATGTAGGCACATATATAGACAACTGAATGCTACTGTTGATGGTCTATCAAAGAAAGCAATTGGCCATTGTGAAAGGCTACTTCTTTATGAAGAGATTTTGGATGATCTAATGATGTCTAAGGGCACTTTCCAGGCATATTGAAGTTGTTTTTCCTATTATTAGTAACTTTCTATTTGAAGTTTTTATTTGTATTTCAAGGAAGATTATACTGTGTATAAGATTACGTAGAAGTTTCTAGTTATGAGCTTTGTATGCTCTTTTCTTTTATCATAGACGATGAACTTTGGTTATTAGTCTATACTTTGATTTAGTATTTTTTTTATGGCTTAGAAAATATTTTCTTAACTATTTCATATCGCTAATATGATATTACAATTATGTAGATAGGCATTTTGAATAAACTTATATATGTATTTTTTAATCTATATAAATAGTAATACGTATCTTTTTTTTTATATTAAAAAATGATGATTATTATTTTTTATTTTCAATTTTCAATTTTATTAATAATAATTTAATAATAAAATTACAAAATTGGTAAGAAGTTAATTTTTTACATGGAATCCTAGTTATCGAGACATAAAGAAAAACATTTTATTATCAATAAAGAATCAATGATAATCAAAGTAAAATTGTTTTGTTAAACACAATTCTTTTCTAGACATAAGGAAAAAACATTTTATGATCAATAAAGAATTAATCATAATCAAAGTAAAATTGTTTTGTTAATTAAAGTTCTTTTCCATGGTAAAAGGGGTGCTATGCATAAATGAGGAGGAAAATGAGTAAGTTAATTTTGTTGGTCATTTTTTTTTATCATTGTTAAAATATAATCAAATTTTTATTAGAATTTATGATTTTTTTGTCAAATTTTATGAGTTTATTTGCTTAAGGTATGGGTCTCGTTAGCAGGGTGACTCGGGTTTAATTTTCTTAGAGGTGAGTTATGTGAGAGGAGACACCCAAAAATTTAGCCATGTTAAAGGTTAGTGTGACCCAAGACAGATTGAATACCTAAGTAATTTGGATAGCTTAGATACCCCTAGGTTGCAGTTTCTTAATAAATGGTTGAAATGCACTCACCCTAGATGCCACACATTTCTAACAAATAAACAAAAATTATGATTTTTTTAATGTAAACAAAACTTTAATATATAATTTAAAATTCATAATAAAACAATGTCCTAAAAGAAGGTTTCTTTGATTCTATTTTATATTGTCAAATATTCGTTAAAAAACTCACTTGTAAAGATACCCTTATTTTCTATATCATCTAACTCTAAAAAAAAACTAAAAGAGGATTTGCAAATGGGAAGTGAAAAACAATTAGCATACTGGGTGTCTTAAGAATGGATTTCTTGAGATCAATGGTGGCGGCAGCCTATGATGTCCACAAAAACCAAGATGGAGAAAATGAGGGGTTCAAAACCTCGTAAGAATTTTAAAACAACCTCATGAGAATTTTGGGCTTATGGGAATCAGGTCTGGAATTTCAAATTCAATTATCCTGTTAAATTTCATGGTTATATCTAAATTTTTAAATGTTTTAGGATTTTAATGAAGATTTTTTATGAGTCTTGAAAAGCTTTGACCGTATTTGACAAGCAAATTGCCTCGTAATGGACAATTTGCCCTCCAAATTCCATCCTTAATGGGAATAAACAACCAGTTTAATCCTTCTTTCACTGATTGTGATAGAAATAAAGCCCTGGAATGACATGGTATGACAATATTTTGTAGGAGAATTATTTATCTAGAGTTTTCTAAAACATGAAACCAAATTATGCTAACTTTTTATCGACGTTCTACCACTAATATAATTTGACAAATTTGTGTCTTACATAACACTTAAAAGTCATCGTGTGTCATGACTTTTCATCTAAATCTCTTCGAAGGTAAAATATTGAATATCTGATCATCTATACACCTAAGATCGAACATCTAACATGTGTTCCGTCACTAAGGAAAAAACTATGGAAAAATAGTTCACCAATCAATATGAATAATAAAAGTATGAGTTATGAGAAATGAAAGTCCAAATGTAGGAAAGTTCCAAACTATTCACAAATCCACATGGATGTTCTAGGGTTGAATTCAACTAGTTTTGTCACATTAAAAGAAATCGTGTATTGCAAGGTTTATTATTGATTGTTTCAATACATTTTCCCTTTTTCTCTAGTATGTCATATGATTCTGAAAGCAATATGGTAAATGAATTTAACCAGCCTAGATCCAAATCCTAGGCTCTATCAAGCGTCGAGAGGGATCAAATCTTTTCGTAGGTATCTATTGATTTGATTCAAACCAAAAGACACATCTTTTTATTTAAGGTCGACATATAATATTTTATTATTAATATTTAATATTATTTATGGCCCAGATATAATATTTATTATTATTTATTATTTTGTTATGAACTAACATTACAACATTTCTCCATACATGGTTTTAAAACCATATGCAAGGCCCTCCTACAACCATGGGTTGTTTAGGAGGCCTTGCACATGGTCTTAAAACCATTTGCAAGGCCCTCCTAAACCATGTACAATAAAACTATGGGTTGTTTAGGAGGCCTTACACATGGTTTTAAAACCATGTGCAAGGCCCTTCTAAACCATGTACAATAAAACGATGGGTTGTTTAGAAGGCCCTGCACATGATTTTAAAACCATAAACCATGTGCATGGTTTTAAAACCATGGTTTAAATCCATGTGCATAAAAACCATGTACATGGTTTTAAAACCATGTGCAAGCCCAACATTTTTTATTATTTTGTTAAGTAAAAACATTACAACATCTCCCCCATATTGTGTTTGTTTCCTCACCCATATTTTTTATGGGTAATTAAATTTTTACTTTTTTATTGTTTTGTTAAGTAGGAAGATTACAACATCTCCCCCATATTAGGTTTTTTTTGGCCGACATTTATTTTGGCCTATAATTAAAAAAATTATTTTTTATTAATAAAAATAACGTTATGTAACGTTACAAGATCTCCCCCATACTGGGCTGTAGAGTGCCTCTCGGCGCAAAAACAATTTGGTAATCGGAGAACATGGAATATAAACTCTGATTTATGTGTCTTATTTTATTCTAAAATTTGTGTTAATCTGCATGAGATTGTTGAAAATCTATGTTTATGTTTATGAGTCAGGTGAAAGTGTAATGTTCTAATTCGAAAATTCTTAACAAAAGTAGAATTTTGGAAAATTTGTTTTGACTCTGGGGGATTTGAATGGATCAGGAGGGCCTTGAATTATTAGGGATTCATGTGGGGAGTATTAGGAATATTCAATTGAATCTATGATATTTTACGATAGGTTATAGACATCTACAACTCGATTTTGGCATGATGGAAAAAAGGAAAAATTACTAGCAATTTATGATGCAATTCCCCCTAGGTTATGGGCAGAAATGATTCTCCAACTCTTATGAAACCCTCCCAAATTTCGGAAGAGAGTATGGGGACTGTAGTTAGACTTCATTTACTATCATTTGGTGTGGTTAATAGTTCTACAACAGAGGATTAAAGCTTCATATTTGTATGCATAATTTCAATGATATTTTCTTAAGGGACTCTAACACATAAATGGTGCATAAATGGTTCATCACAGATAAAGATGAATATATACCATTGAAAACATTTCAAAAGCTCACTAAAAACATAGAAAATTGACCGAAGTCACAATATACATCATATATACAATCTCCATTGAAAGGGAAAATCATCACATGGAAACTAGTCACAATAAAGCTTGGAAATGTGGACATTTACATATGTATTTCTTCTGTTTTTCACTTACAGAGAAGATTAGAGACATATTACAGAGCCATGAATCATTCACCCATGCTTGGGCATAAAATTATCTCAATGGGGCGCAACCACCATTCACAAAAGTCACCTTCATTGAAAAACATGGAAATACAGAAGTGGAAATTGAGAGAATGGGAGGAGAGATGGGTCACAAACGGTATAAGACTCCTATATGTAGAAAAACACTCCATTAATCTTCAAATGAGAGTTATTAATGGCCTCTCCCATGTCCAAATTATATGAGAAATTATAATCTCACTCTCTCGAAATTGGCTCACTAACAGGGTAAGTGTGCACTCACTGTGCAATGGACAAGCTAATGTTCTCCAAATACCAAAGGAAAATTCACAAATGATCAAAATATATTTCCATTCCTCATGAAATATTTTTACAACCCTCCTAAGGTGCTCCAATGTATAATTCATTCCCATATGCTTCCTCCACCTCATCCTTGATGTTTAGTAACCTCCATGCCACTTGGCCTTCTCCTCAACCCTTCATCTTCCACCAAATTCTAATGGCTTCCACCTAGTCCCAAGTGTGCCCTATTAGAGGTTGTTTTTAGCCCTGAAATGTTAGGTTTTAATAGGTCTTCAATCAGGTCTAACTTGTCATAGAATATTCCATGATTGTTATCATAAAGCATAGGGAATCTAGCTCCACATGGAACCTAGTTTCTTCTTAGACTCTTCCTCTTCTATGGGGAGTTACTCCTCCTCACCCATTAGAATCCTTGGTCTCATGATACGTCATTTGATGACTCTTCATCTTCCAAGAACATTCCATCACTCATAATTTCAAATTTGGGGTTAAGTCATGACATGTGTAAGGAAGAATCTAGCCACCCAAGGCCCTTATGGACCTCCAAATGTCCTTATGAAGTAATGCCACTTTAGTTTCTCCATATTTATTATTTGTATGACCTAAATTAATGTGTAAATGATAAACGAAGGTTCTATTGGGTGCCATATCTCCCTTATTGCAATATTTAATGTGTCCTCCCCCAACCTAGGGAACTAGTGGGTGGGTGAAACATCGTCAACTATTAGACCTATTGGAATGGGGACATGACGGTCCTCCCCCCCCCCCCAATATTTCTTTTCCTAAAGAAATGCCAAGTTTGGATGCTGCAAAATTTTCTCATCTTCACAAGTGGCCTCCTCACTAGGAAAATCCTTCCATTGTACCAAATATTCTTTTATTGTTATTCTTCGTAGCCTTCTCTGCCTTGTTCTCAAGATTTTGTTTGGAATGAGAACAAGTTGTCCTTCATCATCCAAAGGTGGTAAATTATCTGAAACTGAAATGCGTTTCCTTATAACCTTCTTTAGACAAGAAACATGAAATACATCATGAATTTTGCTTCCCATGGGAAGCTCCAATTGATAGGCCACTTCTCCAACTTTTTGAATCACCTTGCAAGGACCATACAATCTTGGTTTGAGATTTTCTAAACCTTTACCTTTGATGGTATTTTGTTTATAGGGTTGAAACCTCAAATACACCAAGTCATTCACTTGGAATTGTCTCTCCATTCTATGTTGATCTGCATATTGTTTCTGCTTATTTTGAGAAACTTGCAAGTTATCTCTCAAAACCTTCAAAATTTCTCAACTTTCTTCAATCCAGTCCTTAGTCTTTGGAGCTCTAATATCACCAAAAATGTGGTCAATAAAGGTGTATGCATCTATTGAGGCTTGGAAAATTGCAGGCAACAACAGCAAGGGATTCTCCCCAGTAAATGTTCCCAACTAGCTCGTTACTGTTTTGTATGGGGAATCTATCCGGTTTATGGTCCAGCTACCGTAGGTCAAAGTAACCAAAATGAAAGGTTTTATTGGTTGCGGCCCAGTCCACCGTGTATGTTTTAGTTTTTTATGTTTTAATATGATATGCAAGTGCCTATCTAAGAATGCAGATTGATAGAGAATGCGAGGAGTGGTCACAATGTGATGCGCAGGTTCTTACCTCTTGTCTTAAACTCTCTCGCATCTAAATCACACACAACAAGAAACTAAAACTAACTATCTAACCTATCCCTAGGGAGTAAGATTATCATTCATTAATGAGTAATGTGTTTTGCGCATGCATTAAGAAAAATCACAGATAGTTGATACTTCTTTCAAAACACATGAACATTTAAAGATATTTGAACAACCAGATAGCCAATTGTTTATGAACAACATTCATTACTCATAGTGGAAAATTCATAGAATAAACTAGAGAGCATTCATACAAGAACATAGGTTCAAAGAGTTAGAACGATCTCACAGTTCATGGACACAAGATTGAAAACAAAATAGTTCACATTCAGCAAATCCATGGCACAACATTTGAAAAATTCCACAAAGCTTTCTTCAATAGGAAACTTGTAATTTCTTTATGCAAAAGGAAATAGTTCTTCTTACATCAGATTCTCACAAATATGTCTGGGAAAAAGTCCTCTCTCCTATCTGATTCTCCTATACTTATACTACAAGCAAACTCTTGAGATGCCCCTCGATGACCTTTGGGCTCCTCAATCGTTTAATCTCACAATTTTGTCTTTTTGTGAGTGCTCATGATTTAGACAATACGTTACATTTCATTAAAAGTTAATAGCACTTTTATAATGAGAGACCAGCTTGATCAGTGATAAAATTTTCCTGAGCCTTTGCTGCTATCGAATCCGCTGGTTTTGTTTTTATCTTGTGTCTCTATGCTTCAGCCTCTTCTTTCCTTGTTGCCTCCCTTCTGCTTTGACTTCTAGATATATTTTGTTTGCAGTAGTCACCCTGTCATGAAAGTAACACAAAATGCACTGATACATGCATTCTATAAAATGAACTATAAACAATGTTAATACATGAAAAGAAAATGATAAGGCAAAGAAAACCCTGCAAGCTAGGTCCGAAAAACTTCTAAGCCCACTGTCCTACTAAAACCACAATCCTAATAGACTCAGAATCTTCATCTAAAACCAAATCGCATCTTAACTAACTCGAACCTTGCAAACACAACATGAATCTAGACAATGTAACTGCCACCTCTCAGACACCAAACCCCCAAACTACTCCCTTCACTTCAGAAAAACCTCGACTCGACCAGCACCCATGGGAAAACCCCTCCATCCCATAAAATAGAGTAACAACACAGCAAATGGTGGGAAAACCCTACCGACAATCGGAAGCAAAAACACTAAGCATCGGATGATCAATTCACTGAGAAGCCGCAACGGCGGGAGACAGACAGAGTATGGGCTCCACGGCCAAATAAAACACTGGCAAAATAAACACTAGAAACTGCAGCTTCAAAGATCAAAACTACTAAGCTAAAGGTCGGAGCTCATCACCTCTAAACATCGGCGAGGCCTAGCAACAACAAGGGATTCTCCCCAGTCAATGTTCCCAATTAGCCCGTGACTGTTTGGTGTAGGGAATTCGTCCGGTTTGCGGTCTGGCTACTATAGGTCAAGTAACAAAAATAAAAGGTTTTACCGGTTGCGGCCCAATCCACCATATATATTTTTGTATTTTTTGACTTAAGGTATGATATGCAAGTGCCTATTTAACATGCAAACTTGATAAAGGATGCCTGGAGTATTCACAAAGTGATGCGCATGTTCTTATATCTCGTCTTAAAACTCACAAACATCTAAATCACATACACAATAATAAAGTAAATCTAACTATCTACTATCCCCAGGGAGCCAAATTATAACTTATTAATGAGTAATGTTTATTGTGCGTGCATTATAAAGAGAAATTACAGATAGCTGATATTTTGTCCTAAAACACATGAACAATTAAAGATATTTAAACAATCAGATAGCCAATTTATTATGAACAACATTCATTACTCATGGTGGTAATTTCACAAAATAAACGAGAAATCATTCAAGCAAGAACATAGGTCCTAAGATTCATAATGATCTCATAGTTAGTGGACAAAAAACTGAAAATGAAATAGTTCATCTTCAACCAATCCATAGCATAACATTCGAACATCCCACCAAACTTTCTCCGACAGGTAAACAGTAATTCTTTATTTCAAAAGGAAGTAGTTCTTCTTACAAAATCTCTTTACTTATATAGCTAGGAAAAAAGTCCCATTTTCCTCTAAGTCCTCTATATTTATACCAAAGAATAAGACTGTTGGGCTGCCCACAAATAACTCTTGGGCTTCCCCAACTCTTCGCCTCCCAAAATTTACTTTCACTAAGTGTTTACAAAATTACAACATATTGCAGAAGTGAACAAAGGTTCATGAGGAGGGCCTCGCTTGATTATTTAGAAATTTCTTCCATGTTGAAGCCTCCGAAGCGATACTTTCAAATTCAGAAGGTTCCAAGAATCGAATATTTATCTCGAATTTTGCAACCTGGTTCTTGGAGGCTTCGATTCTGGCCGCACTCAGGCGAAACTGATCTTCTAATAGCCGCAAATTGACTGCGGAATGATCTACCTCATTCCTTAAGGTCTGTTCATCTAAAGACTTAATGTGTTGTATTCTTCTTTCATCTTCTTGGTACCTTTTCTGCAAAATTTCCACAAACAGGCCGTGGTCCGAAAAAACGTCTATTCTTTGCTCAGCCTCTACTTGGCATCGGTTATAAGTAATCAGGAGTCTTCTAAAGAATTCTGTACATGCCCCTTTTGTCTTTCTAAAATCCTTCTTGAACTCCTCGGCTATGTTGATGGAAAATTCCAATAGGTCGTAGTCCTGCCTAAGGTCCTATTTATCCTTTGAGGGTAGCTCTGCAGGAGCTTCTTCATTGGTTTCTAGTCTTGCCATCCGAAGAATTTCCCTGTCATGTACAGAAAAATACTTTAGGTTCTGCTAGGTCGTTTTAGACAACTTTCAAAGATTAAGACAACAATATATAAAGATTTTACCTCTTCTGCATTAGACATGACTGCAGTTAATATAAATAAGAAAAACATGTTCAAACTAAACGCCCTTGTCTAAAACTGAAACCAGTTTAGTCTAATAGAGTTCAAGTGCGGGAAAAAAAGGTCTATGTTACAAATGAAACAATTTGGGGCTTTCTGTGGGCGCCATGACCACGACGTTACGCGGAACACTGGAGGAATTTATTTTAGCAACTCAAAGAGGACACTTCAGGAGATAGTACTGTATATGCATTCTTTGGTCCATCTTAGACTGGGCGATGCTATACTACCCTAGATCGGTTTGGGTTCGAATTCGACCATGAACCGGGTTGCTAGAGAACTAAAAACAATGACAAGGTCTCGATTTGAAAGACGCAGGTGACCGGATTAGTGGAAAAATTTGACATTCCCCAGGAAAACCTTGAAAATCGTCCCCGAACGACCAAACATAAAATGGGGCAAACTGGTGTAGACAGTGTAATGGTTGTCTGCACCGGTTTCCCCAACCATCGAGTGCAAGGTAAAAACCATAACGGCCATAGAAGAAAAACACTCCATAGGCTACAAAGAACTCTTCTACTAACAGTCACAATACTCACCTCTGCATATATACATGTCACGACGGGAAACTGAGTGAAAACCCTAACTGTGGAAACAAAAAATTAAAACGTCTAGTTGAACGGAATGGGATAATGAGTACAAGAGCCTACCTAGCACTACTGTGCGACTGGAGGGAGGAAAACCGTCGAGTTTCCACGGCGGAGCCACCTAGGAACGAGGGTACCGACAGTGGGGGTCCTGGTTAGCTTGAGTGAAAATGACAACACAGAGATGGTCCAAAAAAAAACAATAAAATAATAATCTACCCAACCCCATATATATATATATATATCCTGGGTCAACCATACTCAGCGGGAGAAACTCATCAGGCGGTAAAAAACACGGGATCGGATAGCATATCAACATTGCCTCCCATAACGTCGGGCGATGAAACCGCTGGGAGAATTGCCGAGGCATTGGAAAGAAACCACATGATACTTGCATCAGCGCTCGCAATATTAAAACATTGAAACAACAGAAGGACGAAGAGCCGCAACGGCGGAAATATAAAAGACATCGAGTTCCGCAGATTGGCACAACTGGAGAAAAAAAACCCAACATAACTTAAACCAAGAAACCTAGGTTTCGCGGAAAAGTAAAATCAAACCACTAGAAAGACAACGCTTTCCAAAGCCACGACGGCGGACGTCGAAAAATTAAAGATCAATGAAACAAAACGGCGGGGTCGCAACTGCAGAAAACCTAGAGACAATATGTTCCGAGGGGATTCCAATCGACAATAGATTGAGACAAACAAACAAACAAGCGAATAAAGGCAACGGAGAAAACAATCGGTACTGGTTTCTTGTTACTTTTCTGCAACGGCGGGCGTGCAGATGACTAGATTTCTGATTTGAACATCAAAATGCTTCCGATGGCAAGGTAAAACTTAAACAAGTAGTGAAACATTTGGCATAAAAATAGTCTTTCTGCGGGATACCAAAACTCAAAAGTCAAGCCAAAATGAGTTAAAGGAGGGTCCCAAAAAATTTTGAATTTTGGGAAAATGTTGCAGCTACAACAATTGGCGACTACCTAGTGAACCGCAGATTTCTAATTTAACTTCTTCCCAGTAAAAGACTATCTAGCTCAAAAGTTGAATTCTTCTAGATGCTTGTATTCCTAAGCTGGAAAACCCATGCATTTCAATCATTTAGAAGAAGTCCCCTCTTTGGGGAATGAGAACACTCAAAATATTTGAAAGTCTGGATAACTCTTTTGAGGCCTAATAAGTGAGATTTATTTTACCTCCGTCCTTAGGTAGTTTCTAGCTTGGACACCACATGATCGTAACATATGGTAAACAACACTATTCCTTTGTTCCTCATTCCCATGCCAACTGCATTTTTGTGTTGTTCGAACTTTTGTTCTTTTGAGTCCTCCATCTGCCTTTATTTCTGAATTTTATTTAGGCTCCTCTATCCATAGTGTCCTTTTATGTGAGAGAAGAATTTACTTTTCAGCTCACGGATAGAGAAGAACTTTTGGCAATTTGAAATTCATGTTTCTGATACTTTGCTTTGATATGTATTGTTTCTTTAAGGAGTTTTGACTCTTGATAGCCTTTGGGCTTTCTGAAATCATGGCATGGGATCATTTATATATAGTAAATTGTTAACCTTGCTTCCTCTCCGTGGGCCCTTCGCCATCACTCCCTAGGAAATCTTAAATGTGAAATGGATGGAGCCTTGAAAGAGTATTCCAAACCTCTTAATTATGAGTTATCTACAGGGGTTAAGTAGGGTTTCAATGAGTGCATGGCCAATTAGGAACACTTCCTACTAGAAGACATTCTATTGTTTAAAAAGCACAGTCTCTTCCTCAATATTTTAGTTAATTAAGAACCCTGATGTTCCCATGCAACCAAAAGTTTGCCTCTTTATTCAAAACCAAAATAACTAGAAACAAAGCATTAAACCAAAACAAAACAGCATCAATTTATTTATGTAAAAAACATTAAAGAAAAAGAAAATTGTGTGCCCACCCCTGAAAATTCTTAAATCTAATGAATCAAGGGGCTAGGCTGTATTACAGGAAAAATACCTATCCATGGTCTAATTGTACTATTTTTGAAATCGAAACCATGTCTACTGATCTACAATCATCCTTATCAGCCTAAGGAAGTTGAAGGAGATCAAGCTGAGTGTCAATCATAGAACTAGCTTTTCCTGAGGTGTGATATCTTAGTTCAAGCTCCATTAGATAATTTCCCAGAACAGAATTAGTAGATTCATTTCCTTCTCCCAACTTAGTGACAGTGTGTTTCATGTAAGGTTCTCTTGCAATTTTAATATGATTTGGGGTACCTTTACGAGGTAACCATAAATGAGACCAATCTGAGGAAAATGTTGGGCAATAGGGCAGACCCGAGTTAATTCTTATGCGTCGCACCAACAAAAGACCCACCGTGTTGGCCCTTTCGGCAACAACCTGCGTGCAGGTTGCAGTCTCACCTGAAACAGCAATGGGGTGCCGCAGAATCAGGTTTCTACATGCAGAGAGGGGTATTACTGTACCTTAGCCTTTAAAAGAAATTATTAATCAACACTTGTAAACTTATCATTCATTCACATATGACTTCGCAGCACAATAAACAAACTAAACTTGCATAACCCACTACGGGGAATTCACAGCGAAGCTTATTACTAGCAGTGATCTAATGTTATCAGATGTATTCAGTTTAATGCATGAAAATAACAGAAGCAGAAACAACACAATAAAACCACGACACCAAATATAACGTGGTTCACCCCCAGTGTAGGGGCTACGTCCACAAACTGCGTTTTATTCTTCTTTCCTCAAAACCACAGTTGATCTGCGCCCTTAGCTGCAGATCCCTTCAGTCCTTAACAGCCGCGCACACAGCAGCAGGCTTCTACGCACACAGCTGCAGATCTTTCTTCCTTTTCTTACAAAAACCCTCTGCGCACACAGCTGCAGAGGTCATCCACGCACACAGCTGGGACTTATCCTTTCCTTACAAAAACCAACCTAACTTCACCTTATATTTCTTTACATCAAAAAGCCTAACCTTTCTTCTTTACACCGGCGCTTATTTATACTACGCATTTTTACAAAACCATGGTCTTAAACCATGGGCACCCAAAAACCCTAAACCCTGGATTTAAACCACGGGTTTATTACAAAGCAGAGGGTTTTGACTTACCCTGACACCCCTAAGACTATTTTGGCCCATAGCTCCGCTTACAAATTTTCTAATTAACCGCGGAGTTACCCAACATGGAGTATGCGCCCCAACAAGCCCCTAAGACTCACTAGTGGCCCGTCCCGGGACACTCTTCAGCTTCTCTGGTGGCAGAATTTCACTGATGAGACATAATGTACTGCTTGGTGAAGCTCTCCATGCTGCTGCCGGCTGCATACTTCTGTCCTTTGCAGTAGTTTTACTGATGAAAGCCGTCGCGACCACCTGCAACACCATCCTGTTCTGTGATGGCCGATACTTGACCATCCACGACTTTGGGGTCCCCTGGAATTGCGTGTCCCACCGCGGGAGGAGCCTAGCTGGTGTGGTTCTGTTACACCAAAAGATGTCTTGGGGGGATTTCCCAGAGTCTTTCTGCGAGGCCTCACACCCTTGGTTGCTCTACGTTAGAGCAAACTCCTGGCCGTCTTTGCAAAGTTAGAGCAAACTCCTGCCTGTCGATGTACTTAGCCAAGCAGAATTGTGTTAGCGGTGTAGTTAGAAGGTGCTGCAGACCTCTGTCCCTTACTTCCCGTACTAGCGTCTGAACATTACAGTCGTTCGACATAGTTCGGGCTGAATATGTCACGGATGTGCTTCAGGTAGAAATTACGAGTCGAGATAGCTCCTTATAAAATCTCAATGCTGAATTTGGCATCATGATGTAGACATGATACCAAATCTGATGACGTTCCGAGAATCTGCTCCACACAGTGCCGGATTTTTCCCAAAATCTCATTATGACCAGTAATGAGAGCAACGCTCGTGCTAGCGCCGCCGAATGCAATATGTCCCATCCGTCACATTTTGGGTTGTGACACACCTTGACAATTTTCGGCTTCGACACAACCTGACCCTGCGACCTACGACCAGCTTGTTACTTCGCATTCTGTGGAGAAAACAGACTACATAGTGCAACGAGCACGTTACTTATTTAGTTTGAGCTATCTCCTGTTCTGAGTACCTGGCCTGTCTATGTACTTTTTTAAACGGCTCCCATTTATCATAGAGGGGAAATGCTCACCATTTAACTTGGCTAGCTGAACTGCACCCCCGTCAGTAACTTTCTGTACTACATACGGTCCTTTCCAATGTGTTTTAAAATTTCCAGGGAACTTCATGAATCTGCTATCATAAAGGAGCACAAGATCACCCTGCTGAAAATGTTTCATCTTGATGTGCCTGTCGTGCCACGCTTTTTCTCGAGCTTTCTGCACCTGTTGCTGGAAGCCTGCGACAAGTCTATCCTCCTCAAGTTCTAATATCTGCTTCAGTCTTTCTGTGATTATGGCGGGGTCATCCATCTCAGTGAAAGTAGAGATCCGGAGGCTGGGAACAATATATTCCATGGGCATGACAGCTTCTTGTCCATAAACTAGTCGAAAGGGTGTATGGCCTGTCAACTTTTTGCAAGTAGTTCTGTAAGCCCATAGTACTGCTGGAATTCGAAGATCCCAATCATTCCTGTTAGCGTTACAAACCTTTGTCAAGGCATGCTCAAAGATTTTGTTAAGAGCTTCGACAGTCCCATTTGCTTGTGGGTGATATGCGGTACTCTTTTGATGATAAACTTGAAATTCTTCGGTCAATACTTCAATAGTCTTGTTCAAGAAATGTGACCCTTGATCACTCATAAGAACTTTGGGACACCCAAATCTGGATAAAATGTTGTCGAAGATAAACTTCGCAGCGGTAGCAGCACTACAGGTCTTGACGGGTTGAGCTTCGGCCCAACGGGTAAGATAATCAGTTGTTGTAATGATGTATCGGGCTCCTGAATTTTTCGCAGGGGGGTTGATGGGACCAACAAAGTCAATGGCCCATTTGTCGAAGGCCTGTAATGTTATTTGCGGAGCTAGGGGCATTTCATCCCTCCTAGATGGTTTACCTTTCCTCTGACAGATGTCGCAGCTGTGGCAGTATTCTCTTGCATCTTTGTGAAGTGTGGGCCACCATAAGCCAGCTGTCAAGATCTTCTGTGCTGTTGCTTTTCCTGCATAGTGACCGCCGGCTGTGCCAGAGTGTGCTTCTGCCAATATTAGAGGTTTTTCATGTTCCAAGACACATCTGCGTAATATCTCATCTGGTCCCATCTTATACAGATGTCCTGCTATTAAGGTGAAGTCCGCGGCTTGAACTACCAGCTGCTTCTTCTGTTGTGTGGTCATCTCTGCGGGGGGGGTACCTATAGACAAATACTAAGCAATATCGTGGAAATAGTCATCAACTATCTGTATAGCAAATAACTATGCATCGGGGAGGCCTTTGTCGATATTGGTAGGTTCCTCGCCTGACTTGAGCCTCGACAAGTGGTCAGGTCCTAGGTTAAGTCGTCCAGGCTTAACAATGATCTCAAAATCATATTCTTGGAATAGAATTAACCATCTGCATATTCTTCCTCCTAGCACAGGTTTGTTGACTAAGTACTTCAGAGCAGAATGGCCAGTAAACATCTTAAAATGAGAACCTAGAAGATAATGCCGAAATTTTTGTAATGCATATACCATAGCAAGACCTTCACGTTCTGTCGTAGTGTAATTTTTCTCCGCTGTAGACAACTTCCTGCTGGCAAAAGAGATAGGGTGATCGATATTACCTGCGCCTGGCTGAGCGAGCATAGTAC
>LPNX010300953.1:18464-37754 GCA_001517045.1 Pseudotsuga menziesii | reverse complement strand
AATAAACTTCTAAAAATTTATGTATGTATTCCTTAAAGGCGGAGATGACTACTCGGGAAAATATGGCAGGTGCATTCTTCAACCCGAAGGGCATGACAGTATACTAGAAGGAACCCATTTCGGTAGCAAAGGTTGTCTTGTGTCGGTCCTCTAGAGCAATTCGGATCTGATGGTAGCCCAAAAAACCGTCGGTAAAAGAGTATATTTCTTGGCCTCCGACATTGTCGAGCACTTCATCTGTAAAGGGAGTGGGGAAAGGGTCGTGCAGACAGGCATCATTGAGTTTCCTTAGATAGACACAGATTCGGATTTCACCCTTAGTCTTCTTCTCCTGGATGACCATAGGGTTGACCCACTCAGATTCTTCAACAGGTTCAATTATTCCTGCAGCAAGCATCTTTTCCAACTCTAGCTTAACCTTTTCCTTGTATTTTGGATTCAATCTATAGGGGCGCTGCTTCACCGGCTTGGCATCAGGCTTCAGGGGGATCTTCGTTACTCCGATATCTCCCAAGATACCTTTCATTTCAGAGAACTTTGTTGGAAACAGATCTTGGTATTCATGGAGCAGCTGAGTTACCTTGCTTACCATCTCGTCGTCCCAATAGTCGCCAATGGTAGCAAACTTAGGCTGTGCCTCGGATCCAATGTTAACTGTGCGCGTCTTCAAGGGCCGTGTCACTTCGGGAACTTCGACTGCCGGTCCATGCACGTCACAATATCCTTCTGACTCTGGGATATCAAGACGGCGCGGGTCCCCTTCTTCGTCGACTGTGAAATTATAACATTCTACTGCGAAAGCTTCTTGTGTGGCCCAATCAGGATGATTTTCAGTCACTTCTTGATTGTTAAATACCTTAGTATTGATGACCCTGATAGCTGCTTCTAGGGCTGGAAAGACATCATTAGTAGAAAAAGTATTGACAAAGCTATGAACAAGACAATCCCAACTTACAGTATCTTGGTGAAGTTCAGCCTCCGCATACCAGTTCTTCGCCAATGGTCCCAGCGTGTGCACAAATCTATGTACCCACTCATCCTGAGGGACATACTTCCATGCCTCGTAGCATTTGCTTAGGTGGTCCTGGGGGCAAGTTTTTCCATCAAACTTACTTCGTACCATGGCCAACTGGTCCGAGAACCGTAGGCGAAGGAGCTTCTGACATCCTTCCCAGGTAGGGATCTGCTTCTTATGGCTCGTCCACCATCTGACTGCGGTGGCTCTGAATGCTGACTCTAGGGCTTCCATTATTTGTAGGTCAGGTATCTGAGCCGAGAATTGTGCGATAAATGATTCAGGATCTATCAAACCATCATACACAGGTATATGTCGGGTTTGTGAGTCGACCCATCTGAGAGACTTGGTAAGGCAGGCATTGCTGCCCCGATGGTGCTTAGACAATCGGTGTTGCCAATTTTCTAGTTCCTCTTCAGAATCCATCATACAGGAGCTACCAGACTCCCATCCTGCGGCCGGGGGATCCGCGTAACCTTCGTCCTGCGCCGTGATAGTAGGGATAGGTTCCACATCAGCCTGATCATTATGGTGGAGTGGCTCAGTATACCATTCCCCTTGTGAAGGATCCAGGGGCAGGATGACCTTGAAGTCTTTCCCTTCGAAGACCATCTATCTCTTTTTTAGGTTGATTACTGCGGCATTTGCCATTTCCCACTCAATTCCTAACAGGGCCGGGTAAGGGTTGCTGTCATCAATGATCTCAATTACTTCGAAGTCCGCGAAGGTACTGACTCCATCAATATCTATTTGGAGATCCAGGAATCTTCCTAAGGGTACAATCTTTTGCTGGTTGGCAAGACTCAACTGTATAGGAGACCAGGAAAGGGTAGGTTTCCCCATTTGTTCCCAGGTTTGTTTGGTTAAAACATTGACATCGGACCCCAAGTCCAGAATAACATCGGTCATATCATATGCCCCGATCTGAGCATTCAATCGCATTTCCCTGCCGGTCCTGCTGACTCGATGAACAGTTTTGTCCTGACCACAACTTTGCAAAGACTCGCAGGAAGCGATGACGTTCTGCAGCTCATTCAGAGCAGCTTGATTTCTTAAAAGTTTGAGGCAACTATGCAAAAAGGTAGATAGTATACTTACTTTATCCATCGATGCGTCGCAGGGCGACGACTGAGGCTGCACAGGCGCGCTGGGTGGGCTAGGGCCAGCAAAATCTTTCTTGGCCGCCATGAATGTCTCTTTCTCTCTGAGGATATCAAATGCAGGAATTTTTTCAGGAGCCTTACGAACTAGAGCTTCGACAGGTCGGTTTGGCGTTTCTTGGATATGTGTCGTGAGTCCACTTCTTGTAACGACATTAATGGTTGCCACAGGGCAGGGCTCCACAGAAATCATCTGGAGGCTCTGAGTAGGGGTAGTCTGTTGTGCCTAAATCTTAGCGATCAACTGGGGGCACTGCTCAATCACATGATCTACGGCGCGGAAATACCGACACGTCGTAGTGGGGTTCCGACAGTCGCGAGCCAAATGCCCAGCTTGGTTACAATTGTAACACACAATTTGGTTTCGGCCTTGCCCGGCCATGCCTCCACGGCCTCCAGAGGTACCTTGTCCAGAGGCACCCCCTTGGTAGCCATAACTGTCGTTATGTGGGCCTTCAGTGTGCACCCGGAAGGCATCATAGGTGCGGCACTCCTCTTCATTATGACCTACAGATTTGCAAAATTTACAGTAGGAGTTCTTAGGTCCCTACCCATACCTTTGCAGCAGATAACAGTTCTCAGGTCGGTGTTGACCTGTCATTCTGCAAATCTCACAATAGAGAACCTGTGGTGGAAAGGGGTTCGGCGCACCGATCTGCAGGTACTTGTCTATCAGAGGGCACCATTCCTTGTCATGTCCTTCGGTCCGACATTGCGTACACCAAACCGCTTCGCGATCGGATTTTCCCTTTTTCATCTCGCGGAGTTCCAGGGCCATCGCAGCTAACTGCGCTTGGATTTGAGCAATCCCAGAGTCATCTCCGACAGGGGCAGTCTCTAGTTTCATTGCGATTTCCAGAGCCTCTTGCTGGTCAGCAACTTTCTGTTGCATGAGTGGAGTTCAGATATGTGGTAACAATGCTGCAATAAACCATTCCTTGTGCTGCGCAGGACTAATGGTAAAGCTGACTTGGTCCAGTAGAACTTTGAATCTCTGATCAAAGTCCCAGACTGATTCGCCGCGCCGCTGTTGAATCTCCTTGAGTTCAATGATGCTCTGCGACTCCGATTTAGGCTTCTTAAATTCTTTGATTATGGCCGCCTTGATCTCGCCTAAAGTAGGGCTCTGAGTGCTGGAAAATTTCATGAACCATGTCAGAGCCCGGTCCCGAAAAGATGTAATGAGCTGCGTAGCTTGCACATCTGGATCGGTAATTTTTTTCACAGTCNTGAAAAACTGTCGTTCAGCTTCGCTGAAAGAAGTGCTTGTATCAATGGTAAACTCTGTCACAAAGGCCTCCAATGTGCGCGTCGTCCAGAAATCGACAGCACGGGATACCTCATTGTTCACGTGTTGCACAAGGTTGACCCTTGCGGGAGTCCACACAGGAATCCGTCGAGCTTGAAAGTTTGTCCTCCTCTCTGTTAACCTAGACAACCACTGGTGCAACTCTATATGGAAACGACCAAAGAAAATTTCATAAGTATCACAAAAAACATACCGTTGTAAAAAGTCACTTGCGCTTCGACGCGGATTCGTATTCTCTTACTGCGCGAATTGCAAACAGATCTCAGCAAACCAATCATTGATGTCCTTCACAGAGGGCCTCCAGAACATAGCCCTTGTGGTACAAGGTAAACCCCTCTTGAGCAGGTACTGAGTTCAACCGGCAACAGAACCAATTTGTTGGGAAATAGGGCAGACCCGAGTTAATTCTTATGCGTTGCACCAACAAAAGACCCACCGTGTTGGCCCTTTCGGCAACAACCTGTGCGCAGGTTGCAGTCTCACCCGAAACAGCAATGGGGTGCCGCAGAATCAGGTTTCTGCATGCAGAGAGGGGTATTACTGTACCTTAGCCTTTAAAAGAAATTATTAATCAACACTTGTAAACTTATCATTCATTCACATATGACTTCGCAGCACAATAAACAAACTAAACTTGCATAACCCACTACGAGGAATTCACAGCGAAGCTTATTACTAGCAGTGATCTAATGTTATCAGATGTATTCAGTTTAATGCATGAAAATAACAGAAGCAGAAACAACACAATAAAACCACGACACCAAATATAACGTGGTTCACCCCCGGCGTAGGGGCTACGTCCACAAACTGCGTTTTATTCCTCTTTCCTCAAAACCACAGTTGATTTGCGCACTCAGCTGCAGATCCCTTTAGTCCTTAACAGCTGTGCACACAGCAGCAGGCTTCTGCGCACACAGCTACAGATCTTTCTTCCTTTTCTTACAAAAACCCTCTACGCACACAGCTGCAGAGGTTGTCCACGCACACAGCTGGGACTTATCCTTTCCTTACAAAAACCAACCTAACTTCGCCTTATCTTTCTTTACATAAAAAAGCCTAACCTTTCTTCTTTACACCGGCGCTTATTTATACTGCGCATTTTTACAAAACCATGGTCTTAAACCATGGGCACCCAAAAACCCTAAACCCTGGATTTAAACCACGGGTTTATCACAAAGCAGAGGGTTTTGACTTACCCTGACACCCCTAAGACTATTTTGGCCCATAGCTCTGCTTACAAATTTTCTAATTAACCGCGGAGTTACCCAACATGGAGTATGCGCCCCAACAACAAAATACCCCTTAAGCCTGGCAGACCAATCTTGATTCAGAATAAGCCCATAACCATCCCGTATGTCAGCCACCATAATATCAATAAATTGACATATCATGTTATTGGAAGATAAACGAATAAGAACATTCTTCATTTCCCCCACTACTTTGACACTTGTTCTGTCTAGTTGAACTACTTCCCAGGTTGTGGGCTTTGGCTGCCCATTAATCTTTTTGCAAACTACAAGTGGAATAACATTTACTGATGATCCAGAATCTACCAAAAAATTATGCACATTATGATTTAGCACTTCTAGAGTCAAAAGGAAAGGTGGGGTTTTAGCTTTTTCTTCCCAAATTGGTTCGACGTCTTCCTCCCCCGGTTGGTTTTCAGTGGGTACTTCTCTTTTAGGCTCCTCAGTCTTTTCAGTGTTTCCTTTGTTAACATCTACTTGTCCTTCCATAAGTCTGGCATGCTCATTGATTTTCTCTGTTTCCTGGTTGACAGTAGTAACTTTGGGTACTTTATCTTCAATATTGTCATTTAACTGTCTCTTGACATTCTTTTGCAACTTCTTAATCTTTGAGATTGTTGCATCGTCTTTAATTATCAGATCCATGTCTTTTGTTGCTGTTGGTATGTTCTCAGGTTTAGCAGTACTCTTTTCTATATCAAACATCGAGACACAATCCCATAAAAACATGGTATCATTATCTTGTCTTTCTATGGTCTGAAAACTCTTTTTCTCTTCACCACTGTCCTTAATCAATTTAGAGTCCAACAGCTGATTCATTACCAATGTCATCGAATTTAGCCATTGAGGACAATTCTTTTCTGAATGGGGTTGTTGGTGAAAAGTGCAGAACTTGTCCCCCCTACCTCTGTTAGATTCATTGATACGGAATTATGTGGAGGGGTCTTCAATTGGTTGTTATCCTCCTTTTTTTGGTAGTAGGATTTATAAGTTTTCTGAACTTCCCTTTCTTTCTCCAGATCTATTATTTTGTTGGAGAGTTTTTTAATCATTTTTAGCATTCCCTCAAAATCATGTGATTGCTCCTCTTTAGGTTTAGACATCAATAAGGCTCTTCTCCCGACATTTTTTTCTCCAGGTACCTCGGGATAATCTTCTATACTTTCCTTTTCAGCCTCTACTCTTTCTGCCTCTTCATAAGTCTCAAGTAATGTAGATTTAACTTGAGATTTTGCGAACATAGCTAAGTCAGGTTCTAGAGCTGAGGTATAGTATTCAATCATAACCTTATCAGAAGGATTATTTGTTGTGGAGAAGTTCTTGAGGTAAATTGAAAACCTTTGAGTGAAATGATGTACCTTCTCATTCTTTTCCTTTTTTAAAGCGCCCAGACCTTTCATTAGTGATGCATGTGTCTTTTGGGCTGCATATTTACTTCTGAAAATTCTTTCAAAGGTGTCCCAATAGGGGATAGAATTTGTAGGCAAACCAAAGTACGAGGATGCTGCTGCTCCTTTAAGGGTATGCGAGAACAATCTATAGACAACATCCTCATATTCCCCAACCCTTAACTCTTCTATTGCCAAATAGAAACTTTGCAAGTGGTCGTCTACGGAAATCTTCTCATCGGGATCAAACTTAGGCAGCAACTTCTCAAAAGCTTGAGGTAGGTTATGCAATAGAGGTGTTAGGTTCAGAGGTGATCTGGATTTCCAAGCCGGCAGTGGGTTGGGATGATTCACATTTATACCAGCCATGAGTGAAAAAGAGGAGGTGAAAGCACAGGAGTTTGAAAAGGAGAACAGTAAGGTGTACCTAGGCCTACTTACTTCCAAGGCTGAACCAACCTTAAACAATGCTGATTTTTCTGATACAAGAAGGTCTTTCCCCTCAGCTTTTCTTAAGTATCGGGGTCAGGTCACAAAAATGCTTCCAAAAATATCACTGGTGGGACAAAATGGGTTTCCTTGGCCAGCCATGCACTGGCGGCCCTCCTTCTAGCGCCAGAAACTATTGAGGCCTGGAAAGTCGCAAGCGGCAACATCAAGGGATTATCCCCAGTCAACGTTCCCAATTAGCTCGTGACTATTTGGTGTAGGGAATCCATCCGGTTTGCGGTCTGGCTACCGTAGGTCAAGTAACAAAAATAAAATATTTTACCGGTTGCGGCCCGATCCACCGTATATATTTTTGTATTTTTTGACTTAAGGTATGATATGCAAGTGCCTATTTAACATGTAGACTTGATAAAGGATGCCTGGAGTATTCACAAAGTGATGCGCAAGTTCTTACCTCTTGTCTTAAAACTCACAAACATCTAAATCACATACACAATAATAAAGTAAATCTAACTATCTACTATCCCCAGGGAGCCAAATTGTAACTTATTAATGAGTAATGTTTATTGTGCATGCATTATAAAGATAAATTACAGATAGCTGATATTTCGTCCTAAAACACATGAACAATTAAAGATATTTAAACAATCAGATAGCCAATTGCTTATGAACATCATTCATTACTCATGGTGGTAATTTCACAAAATAAACCAGAAATCATTCAAGCAAGAACATAGGTCCTAAGAGTCAGAACGATCTCACAGTTAGTAGACAAAAAGTTGAAAACAAAATAGTTCATCTTCAACCAATCCATAGCATAACATTCGAACATCCCACCAAACTTTCTCCGACAGGTAAACAGTAATTCTTTATTGCAAAAGGAAGTAGTTCTTCTTACAATATCTCTTTATTTATCTAGCTGGGAAAAAAGTCCCCTTTTCCTCTAAGTCCTCTATATTTATACCAAAGAATAAGACTGTTGGGATGCTCACAAATAACTCTTGGGCTTCCCCAACTCTTTACCTCCCAAAATTTACTTTCACTAAGCGTTTACAAAATTACAACATATTGCAGAAGTGAACAAAGGTTCATGAGGAGGGCCCCACTTGATTATTTAGAAATTTCTTCCATGTTGAAGCCTCCGAAGCGATACTTTCAAATTTAGAAGGTTCCAAGAATCGAATATTTATCTCAAATTTTGTAGTTTGGTTCTTGATGGCTTCGATTCTAGCTACACTCAGGTGAAACTGATCTTCTAATAGCTGCACACTGACTGTGGAATGATCTACCTCATTCCTTAAGGTCTGTTCATCTAAAGCCTCAATGTGTTGTATTCTTCTTTCATCTTCTTGGTACCTTTTCTGCAAAATTTCCACAAACAGACTGTGGTTTGGAAAAGCGTCTATTCTTTGCTCAGCCTCTACCTGGCATCGGTTATAAGTAATCAGGAGTCTTCTAAATAATTTTGTGCATGCACCTTTTGTCTTTCTAACAGCCTTCTTGAACTCCTCAGCTGTGTTGATGGAAAATTCCAATAGGTCATAGTCCTGCCTAAGGGCCTGTTGATCCTTTGAGGGTAGCTCTGCAGGATCTTCTTCATTGGTTTCTAGTCTTTCCATCCTTGCTGTCAGGACTTCCAGGATGTCCTAAGATCTGTCAACAAAATATGAGGAAGTCTCCAAAATCTCCTCCAACCAGCTGTCTACCTGCAAAACCCTGCATCTTTCCTCCACTATGGACACCTGCAGCTAAAGCATCTTGGCCTTCTGTGCCAGAATGTGCTCTTTGAAAGGTTGGATATTAACCTGTTGTTCTTTGGCTTCCTCTATCACTATTATTTTTTGCCGACATGTTACAAATGTTACTAACGTCACGTTACAAGATCTCCCCCATGGGGTGTAGGGCGCCTCTCGGTGCAACAAACGTTACTAACTTTACATCACGTTACAAGATCTTCCCTATACTGGGCTGTAAAGCGCCTCTTGACGCAACAATAATGAAATCTAGTTTGAGATAATATAGATGCAACTTGAATGGAAATATTGAGCACTTTCACCTAAGTTTTGACATTTTGAATTTTTTTCAAAATGAAAAGAAATAACATTACGAGATTTTAGAGTGAAATTGTGCATAGCACTTTGCCGTGAGTAAAAACGGGTGACCTTCCCTTGAACTTACTATCAAAGCTGATTGAATAAACTTCCTTGTATAGCCAAACCTGGATTTCAAGAATGTTGTGTAGATTCTTGGTATAATGAATGTGTGCAAGTTTTGCTCATTCATGTTGAAATGGAAATCAATGACACAGCCTCAACGACTTTAAAAAGGAAAATGAGTACTTTTGTTGGTGGCAGGGTAACTATTCATAGTTGTTCATTTACTTATTTGGTTACAACAAAAATTATGCTTTCCTCATTTTTCTTGTATGTTTTTTAGAAAATTCATAATGTTTTATATCAAGGAACAAACTCAAAATATTTGCCATTCTATTCAGTTAGGACATTAAGGGCGAAGTGTTTGCCAGAAAATTGAAAGGGAGATAACTTAGGCAATTTATACCACTCTCAGATATCATGAATTTCCAAACTGGATCAGTCAAAAATTCAAGACTGTTGGGATTTAGTCATTCTTATGAGCAGAAAGCCTTAGGTACCAGTGTTGAATACTAATGGAGACCAGGAACAGGTCATGTACTAAAACAACATTGTAGTAACAAATACAAATTGAAGGTGGATTTGAGTTCCAAGAATAATGCATAGAAGCTGGCAGCCTTGACAACGGATCTCTGGTAGCCTACTGATGTCGAGTGAAGTAGGGGGTTCACAACCTCATTGGTATTTTGGGTTTATGTAAGCAAATAGTTGAAGCCTGTAACGTGTTGGGATGGGAAAAAATAGGTGCTTTGATTGATTCAGAATTCAAGTCCATTCCTTCCTCTGGCTCTGGAAGGAAGGATGGATTTGATCGATCTGACACCTACAGTTTTTGAAAAAATGACAACATTAAAATTCATTATCTGATTGTACCTTCCCTCAAACCAGGGAACTATCATTCATATTGCCCCATTTCCGTATCTCCCCCATAATCTAATAAAGATAAAAATCGTGAATATTTTCTCTTTCTCAAATGTTTGGAAGGAAAACAACGGGGATGTGGCATCTTCTAATAGTATGGTATATGGTAGCATAGTAAAGACCATGAACACGAAGGAGCTCAAGTTTCCACTTTTATTCTTGATGGAGTGAGTTCATATTTTATTTTAGACATTGCACTAAAAATATACTGCATGTCACGTCCATTTCCTTTATCTCTTCGTGATTGCACACTTCCGCTGCTATATTTAATCTGGGCAATCTAGCCTCATGAACATAAATAAACAAATGTATTGAAATGAAAATATACATACACAAATGCATAATGCAATATACAACGGAAAAAAATACATTCATTCAATACATTCAGCATGTTCATAATAATTTATCAAGCAAATACAGTTGCAGAGATTAAACACAAGAAATGCTTATCTTGAAAAGGAGTTGTCCCGCAACTAGCTATGTCACTGTAACATTCCACCCAACCATAGGCCAGTGTGCTTATCAATCTCTCAGCACCACTGCCACCCCTGAGCTGGGCATGATTTCTTTAAGGATCTAGGGAACAACAGGCTCACACATAGCCAAATACACATCAAAACTCAACCAAGACAAACACAGTTGGGTTTATCAGGCTACTAAGGCAGTGGAAAGGAGAATTGCCAAGCTAGTGAGTTCAACCACAGAGCTATGGATATCTACACAAGATCTGGTTTGGCCTCTTCAATAACTACACCACCCAACACAAGGAAGTATTCCCTTCACTGCTACACAGTTCCCTCAGGCCATACCTTCCCTTCTAGTGCTCTTCAAGGTGTGCAACAAGGGTTGCCAGCCCCTCTTGATCTATCTGTGAGGTTCCTCTCTTCACTAGATTTACCAAGCCAATTCTGGCCTTTTCCACTCTTAATAGTCTAGACCAAACAAGGATTTACACAACCACAAAACATAAGTGTTGGGTATGGACAAAAATGTCATGGGAACCAAAATAAAAAATGGTAAATGGGGAAAAATGACCTAGGTGAGCAAATAATTTCAAGAAACATTTAATGGCTTCACAGAGGAAAAAACGACCTCTACAAACCCCCAATTCATGGATTTGAATTGAAAAAAATGTCTATGGGCATTACGGGAGCAAAAACGACCTCCCTAAACCCACAAATTGTGAATCCCTTCTGGCCATTCACTCAGCAATAACAAAAACGGATTTTTGGGCATGAAGGAGTGAGGAAATTGCAGAAAAATGTGAAGGAGAGAGCCCAACAAGCTTCACCTGCATGAGGAAATGAAGGATGTGAGTGAACAATTGGATGGGCATCCATTTTTGGGCATTTACTTGCCCCATAAGTCAAAAATACATTTTCCCAAAAACTGATGGTGTCTCCAATTCGAATTTGACTGCCATACCCTTCCCATCCCCATGCATTAACTACCCTAACCAATTTCCAGAAGAAATAAATGATTGTGCACAAAAGACAAAATGGGTAGTTGATAACTTTATGGGTTCTCCCTTTGACATTTGGCTTTACCCTATTGGCTCAAGGGTTTGAATACTACCCTCCCCCCCCCCGCCATGCCTTATTCCTTGTGAAATCATGACCCCATCTCTTTAATGCTGCATTGACATAATTAGTTGGGGGTATTTTGTATTAATTGCATATTTACATGATGTCCAAAATTATAATGTGCCTGGCTAGCACAAAATACCATCGGCATTGATTTAATTGCCGAAACATAAAACGCTAAATCGATGGTGGGGCCTTTGCCTTGAGCTCCACACCATGATTTAATAACGCTATTTACATCATTTACAATTTAATGCAATTGGGGTCGAAACTAGGGTGTTACACTACAAGGAAGGGACCAAGGTTTAAAATAAAAATATAGTACAAGGAAGGGATCAAGATGGGGGTTTTATTTTTTCAAGTTGTTTGTGGGAAGATTGTCATATATTTTTTATTGTATTGACATGAGCTAGGTGCTCTACAACCTACTATGGAGAGATGTTGTGAGGTAAGGTAGCCTTATGTTACCAAATCAAGCATCAAGTGGAAGAGAGATGTTGTCATAGATCCAAGTTTAAGATGAATCTATGTTGATTATAGTATTCAATGAGATTTTATATTTTTCAATGTTATGTCTAAGATGCAACCTCCTCCTTTAGGTTCATTGTATCAAAGCGGAAATCCAAAATAACTCCATAGGATACATTTATAGTAGTAATTGCCCCTAAGAAGGTGCAATAATACACCGGCATGTTCTTGGTGTAGGGTGAAATCGCTGAAAAAGAGAAACTAAAATCAAAATGAATAAACATTTGAGCTTGATCACATATTGTTTTTTACACTTTATTGCATATATAATTGGTATAAAATGCATAATACCAATTTAGCTATCTTGTGCTAAAAACTAAGCACTTTGAATGGCAATTTTTAATGAAATCCATTATCGAAAATTAGGATACACTTATGACATTTTTATTTAATTCAGATTAGATTTGTCAAAAGAAATCAAGGCTTTATTTCTTGGGACTCGGATATTGAACAAAGATCTAAGGACTAAATTCCATTGTCTATTCTACAATATTTAACTATATAGCAACATAATTTCCATAAATCCTCATAGCAGGGAGCCCCTATGAATTGTACTGATCAAAAGAAAGAATTTGAAGGAAAACAAAATTAAAGGCGACATGATGATAAATTAACGTAACTAATTTTGGTATGTGACAACAGAAGTTATCTTAAAACTTAAAAGTTGTCAATGATATTGACGAAAAGCATACTGAAAGGAATTCTACAGTAATCTCCAAGCAATAATAAAGTGAATATGAGGGAACTCATAAATTAAGATCAACTAGGAGGAGAAAGGGGAAATACCATAGAATTATAGGCCTCTATTGGATACAAATTTCCAAGATTGGGACTTCTTACGAAGGTGTCAAAGGCTTGGAAATTAGTGTACATTAAGTAAATTGGGAATTTGTAGGTCCTAGAAGGGGATGGAATTTTGCTACATATTAAGTTTGGGCATATAATTCAAGCATGGAACTGCTTGGTTTGAACACACTTTTTAGGAAAGGAATATGAATAGTAAAGGATTTCATACATAGGTGATTTGTGGGGCAGGGATTTGGGGAATTAGCTTCCATGAAGAGTTAGTAATCCCTAAAAAAAAGACTATATTAGATGGTGGACATCTAAATTTACAAAGCGGTTTGGAGTATGTGAACTAACGAAGTGCCAATATACAATCACCTCTATTGGTGAAGTTTGCATTCTTTAAGTAAATATTAGGGCATCACAAACAACACTTTTTGTCTCTAAGGTCATTGGTCACGCTTTAACAAGGTATATTGCCCTTCTTATGTCGAGATAATTTCTTTGAGACATTGTTTATACAAAGGAAGTTATTTCAATCCATGTATTTGTCAAGGAAGTGATCCTTCCATTTGAAATGTTTGAAGGTTTTGGTGTGGTTCTTGGTCTTGAAATATCAAGCACTAGATAAATTGTAGACATACAATTTTATGTTTCTTATGAGTTTGGCCAAGTCATAAATTGTAACAAATACAAAAATTGGCTATTGCAAGCACAACATTTGTAAGTTTAAATGTTATAACCAAACCAAGCCTCCCAACAATTGCAACTAGATTCATCAAAATTGATTTCACAATTGTTGCAACAAATGGCATGAGTAATTTGTTGAAATGAAAGGAATTCCAATGGATGGTGTTTTGCAACTCCATGAAAGGTGGCCACATGTAGGTGACATGATGGCAAATGGGCAAATTTAATTTGTGGTGATTGTAGAAGGAGGAAGTAGACACAAGTCGACTTGAATGAAGAATGACTTAGTCGATCAGCCGACTAAGTCGATGGGCCGACTTAGTCGATCAGCCGACTAAGTCGGTCGGCCGACTAAACTAGATGATTAAGTCGGCTAACTAAAAGTCGTGTCGGTTCACCGAAACATTAGAGAAAATTTCAACTCAAAATGGGCCTTTTAACTTTTATTCAAATTCCATGTCATCATGTGTTAGCCAATGAAATTGCTTTAAATTTGAAATACCGTATAGGTCTTAAACACTTTTTTAATATAAATTTGGGGATAGGTATCATAAAAAAAACTACTTTTTTTGTTTGTATTTTTGACATATCTCCCTGTGTTTTTACTCAAATTTCGATCGGGAGAGCTCGTTGGATGTGGAATTAAATTCCACATCCAATGAGTACCCACTCGGCATACTTTTGACGGACCCCGCTACCCCAAAAACAAGAAAAACTTGAAAAATGGAATGATGACATCATCATTCCATTTTTTTTAGGTTTTTCTTGTTTTTGGGGTAGTGGGGTCCATCAAAAGTATGCCAAGTGGGTACTCATTGGATGCATAATTTAATTCCGCATCCAACGAGCTCTCTCGATCGAAATTTGAGTAAAAACACGAGGAGATATGTCAAAAATACAAACAAAAAAGTAGTTTTTTTCTTTTCTTCCTCCAAAATTAATAAATATTATTTTATTATTTTAACTATTATTTTATTAGTTCATTTCAGGAGGCCCATTTTGAGTTGAAATTTTCTCTAATGTGACAGGTAGTTATTTTATAACTGTTCGTAAATTGTATATATTAGGCTGTTGAGCCAAACGAGAACTCAGTTCAGTTCTCTGCCTTGTATGAACTCATTGCAATAATATAATCTGTTTTCCTATATGTTCTTGTCTCCTATTTCTGATTTATAGATATATATGTTTTAGTATGTATTATTGGTAACCTTATGTGATCTGTGAGATTACAACATTGGTTCCGTTGCCTGTAGTACATGTTTGAAATATATGCTCACATATGATACCAGAGCAGGAGATTAAGGACTGGTGGGACCGTAAAATTGTGAACTACTTGCAAAATTACTCACGACGGAACAGATTAACAGTCGCTGAAGCCAAAGCAAGATTTTTCATAGAGACGCATGAAAAATTTGTCGAATCGGTGCCACAACTCTTGAAGCAACTTCTGGATGAGAAAGCCGGATGCGACTAAAGAACAGCAGTTGTTAGAAAAACTGATCCGAGGAGGCCGAACAAATCTATCGGAGTGGTTTGAGAAAATCACCAACGACTTCTGTGAGGAGAAAGCAGTTGAAGATAGAACTTCTGTGGAAACTGTCAAAGAAAAATTTTACACAAATTTCACTGAACAATTTTTGTGTTCCCTACCGACCTTGCTGTTCAAATTATTGATAGAGAATGGAGCAGGCCACATCGTTGAACGTCGTCCACCGCTGTGCGAACCGCCATCAAATACCAACTGGGAGGAGAAGCAGAAGAAGTGGGAGAAATTCATTGCAGAAAGAGAGTGGGAATACTTTTTGAGCAAGTAAATCGAACTATCCGGTCTTTCTAAAAGCATCGGGTAGGCTATGGGGGGGTAGCTGGTCATGTGTTGGAGGTAGAGCATAGTGGATCCTAGTCGTTATGAACCCTGATAACCGTCGCCAGTAATGAAAAGTCGACCAAAGAGGACTTCAAGAAAATAGCACTATAAGAAATTATGTCAGACATTCAGAAACAAGAAAGGGACGAAAGACAGAAGAGAATGGAAGCCAGACGTGAACGAGCCGCAGGGCTGCACAATGAACAAAACCCTAGGGAGGACGATCGTGAAGAGAATACGCTAGAGTCGGGTCATGACCGACAGAAAAAGGGCGTAGAGCAAGAGGTATCCCCTAAGGAGGAAGAAATGTGGATAGAGCAGCTAGAAGCTCTCCAAATAACAGTTCCCAATGACGAAATAACCCTTTCCCCAACAAATCCGCGTACTAGAATACAGACTATTGTCGAAGATGACCTCCGACTACGAGCTAGTGATTTCAGTATGTGGAGCCGACTAGGCGATGAAACATACATGGGTTGACACCTTATTATACGTTGATCGCTCGAAGGAAATTGGGTGACGTTCTAGGTGGCACCCTCCCTCTGGAGTATCCACTTGCTCTTACCGACACATGAAGGAGCACCCCCCCACCAAATACAGCTTTAGAAGAACTCAAACAAGCAGAACTACGAACACCAAGTTACAGTGGACCATCGACAGTTGAAGTCGACATCAACTGACTACAAGTCGATGACGACTCGACGACCGACGGGAGCTCAAGATCCGTCAACCAAAATTCCACAAGCTCGACTACATCAATAACCCCACCACTTTCACCCCCACCCCCACCTCCACCTATACCAACTTCTGAGAGTCGTGAAAGTGATTCAAACATGGGTCACGGATCGGCTCACATTCCTCTCTACGAGGGAGATGAAGACCCCAGACGACATTGGTTCATCTACGAGTCGACCTGGGAAGCAAACCAGGTAACAAATGAAGACCGACAAATGGCCCAATTCACCGAAGCCTTAAGGAAAAGGGCCTTGACATGGTACATGACCTTTTCGGAAAGGAAACCTAGAGCGACAAAAGCCGAGATTAAAGCGCAGTTCTTATCATTCTTCAAAACCCCAGATGCCAAGCACCTGGCCGCCAAAAAGCTCAAAACGAAACAGTAAAAGCCAAGGGAGACAGTTCGCAACTATGACAAACGCTGGAAGGACCTACTAAGCCAACTAGATTATGTTATTGATGAACAATTACTAATTCAATGGTTCCTTGCAGGATTATCACAGAAAGTACGCCGACATATCAATCTGGAGACATTCAAAACGTATGAAGACGCGCTAACAAAATCTCTGCAGGTCGAGATGGACGAAGACATACCTGCCTATCCGATGGACCACAGATTGGAGGAACAGCTTGAGAACGTGCAGAAGTATTTGAAGGAGCTAACCCTCAAGAATGAGGAGATCTGGTGTACCAACTACTCGATGGTCGGTCATTCGAAAGATAATTGTCGACAACAATATAGCCGACAAGATGTCCACTTTGTCCAAACCAAAGTGTTTTGCGATATTTTCCAGGAACACGGAGATCATTCCATGAAATATTGTCTGTTTAACATGAAGAACAAAAATTCTTCCTGGTGCACCATCTGCGAGACCAAAAGTCACAACATGGCTGACTGTCAGTTAAATCTGAAGAACCGACAGAATTACCAGGCGGTCTACCAAATGAATGCAGTAGCACAAAACAACGAGCAAAACAATACCAATAACCAAAACGGACAAAGATACGATGACCAACGTTATGAGCGCCGGTACGAAAACCGACGTCAGGGTTATGGAGGAAGAGGTCGATTCCTTGGGAATCGTGACATCCGAACGCGTCGACCCACCCAGTGCTTCACATGCTACAAAGAAGGTCACCGGTACGCAGATTGTCCATACAAGGATAGAACTGATCTTAAATTATGTACACATTGTGGAGTAGGCGATCACTCCCTTGAGGATTGTCCTACTATGTTAGACAAAATCAATATGAAGAAAAATGTTAATGTCTTGTCTTGTGTACAAAAGCATGATATACTAACTACTAAGAATTTACATATTGTTACTCGACAAGGCACAAAAACAGGGCCTGATAACCCCCAAATTAGCAAAATTAAAGACACAAATATTTATCCTGACCCTATAAAGCAAAAACACACATATCAAGAGGCAACCCACATTTTTCACAACATTTTACAACAAGAAGACCTCATTAGCAGTCGACCTAACACACTACAGCAATTAATCTATCTCACTCAAACAAACAAATCCATGGCTCAGTTCATTGATTTATTGCACCAAATAAAAAGTACTAACACCGAAAAACAGACTAAGAACATCTGCAGCCTAAACCAAAAAGACAAAAACGATGTCGACCCACTTGTCGACCTAGAAATCGAAGGTTACCACATCCGACAAGTAGTGCTCGACTTCGGGTCTTAGGTAAATATCATGACCCAAGATACATGGGAAAAGATGGGAAAACCTCAACTCTACGAATCGGGTATTTACCTAAAACTCACCGACCAAGGTCTCATTGAACCCATTGGGGTTTGGAAAAATGTCGACATGACCATCAAAGGAATTTTGACCAAGGTTGATTTTGAAATCATCGACCCAAAAGAAGGCTCTAATTCCTTCCCAGCACTAGTTGGTTGACCTTGGGGACGGAAGATGAAAGCCTCCATATCTTTAGACAAGGAACGAATCAAGCTAAAAGGCAATGGTCACAAAGTCATTGTACCCATTAATCCCTCCCAAGGAGAACCTTGGACCGAACCGATTGATGAGGAAGTCGATGTCAAACAACTTTACCAGATCCACAACAATACGGACTACACAAAGCCCAACATCCATGGAGAACTTTACTTAGGTAACGAAGACTCCATTGGTTATAACTCGGATGCTGGACTATATGACTGGGAGATAGAAAATTACGAAACACAAGCAAGAGGGTGCTGGACTATACAAAAAGTACAGAAAAAACCCACCTGACAATGCTTCATAGTATCCATTATCCCCAAAAATTTTGAAAAGAAAGTAAGAGAATGCCCTACCTTACAACCAACCGACTTAAACACTACACAACTACCCAGGTATAAGAAGAGGGAATCCCCAATCATACACATTGAACAAGTATCTAAAAATATTGGAGAACATGGTCGACTTCAAAGCTTAGTGGAAACGTTTATAGGTCAAGCAGCTAGATGGTGGGATGTTACGGAGAGAAATTCCTATGGCTTGGGGTACCACAATAGACAGCTAGACTCCAGAAATCAATCTTTCCCAATATGCAATAGAAATAAAATGTCTAACACTAAAGGATCGAACCTCGTACCTTATTCCGGATGGTTGAAGTAGATCCCCGTTGAGCTTTCCAATCTTCAGCTTGAATTGATAGAATACTTCCTCAACAACAAGTAAACAATACAAGCATACTATATTTCATGGTGTTAGATCTATTCTAGCATATATAATCAATAATGTAAAAACATTTGACATATTCCAATGGATACAATATTCATTCAAATACACATTACTGGATAGGAAAAGATATTTCTATTAATATGAATCAGAGATTACAAGTGACAACGTCTGACGGCACGTCTGCGAACCGGAGAAGCTGAATCTCCCACTTGGGCCTCCACCACCTCAATCCTCCATCACTCCGATAGCAAGCTTACTAACAAAAGGCAAGCTTGGGAAGAACACAATAGTGCTCCAAGGGACAAAGGGATGCAGACTCAAGCATAAGTTCTGGCAACAATGGACTATAGTTTCGTTACTCTCAATTCTCTCTTCTGCATTCAATGTCTCAAGGGGTTCCTTATATAGATTTTCAAAGGGATACTGAAAGATTGAATACGTGCGATCTCAAGGCATATGGAAGGCCAGGAGTCATATGAGTCAAATCCAAGTCAAGGAATGCTCCAAAAGGATTTGGATTATTCATACATCCCGATGTATACGACTATAAGGGGAATATCTGTGTATGTACGTGGTTATCGGGGAAAAAGCCGTGTATATCACTTTTCTTATGTTTTTAGGGATGATCAAGGACACATCAAAAGACAAAAAGTGGTCCATAGGGGCTAATGAGTTTGCAGCGGGATAGGGGAAGGCCATACAATGTGTGATTCACCTAGTGTGGTGAAATCCGCTATAACAGATGCCCCCTAATATATGAGATTAGAGGGG